>SNQJ01S0005727.1:1975-21985 GCA_010110895.2 Picea sitchensis | reverse complement strand
ATGAAGAAGATAGCCTCCTTGAAGTTCTCCCCTTCAACTATGTTGTCTCTGGTTCTACAATCTGCACCCCTTGTGCTTCAAACCTAGCACACACGCTCATTTAAGCGTGAAAACCAAGACCCGTACACAACCGCGCACCGGTCCAAACCGTAGAACGGTTAGGGCACCTCCAGCCCCTAACCGCCTCGACACTTGGTCATATAACCCAAGCGACCATAGGCTGGGCATAAAATTCGTTGGTCCGTTTAAAAACTATGCAACGGATTAAACCGTGCGCTCCGAACCACGGGCATGTGGCATACCACATATAACCAAAGGTTTTAATAAAACCCGCGCCCACAATATAATACACTGAATATATATTTCCCGTGCGCATTTTTAGTACATGGTTCATACAATATAACAATGCAATGTATGTGTAATACATTGCAACCATATTACAATGTAAATGCGCGCCAAAAGTCGGGCGGATAACTCGGGTCATATGTGTTATAATGTGCCCACGGGTCGGGGCTTAGCCCCGGCCCGACCCCCTTTTCCTTTTACACAAATATCAATGTTAAATATATGCAATTACATATTGTTAACAAGGAACAAGTGCGGGTATGTTGGCTAGCGTAGTGTTATGAAAACTTTGGAGTTTGGGGAGGTCCGGGGGTCGAACCCCGCGGCCTCCAAACCATTTTATACAAACACAAATATATAGGCCAACCATATAGTGACACGTGTCAGCACATCACTGGTCAACGAACATCCAATCAGACTGTGCCACATCAATAATATGCCACATCATCATGATGGTACGACCCTCCACGTGGCCGTATGGACTGTACGGATAGGTACAGTCAGCATCCAAATTTTTCCATGTTTGACTTGCCGGTCAAATCGCGATATCTCCTCCATACGAACTCCGTTCGCGAAAATAAATATACCACCAGACTCAGGAAAACGAGACGGACACAATGGAACTGTTTTCATCTCAATCCGAGCACTTTGAAAATTGAGCAAAATTTGATCCCCTGATCAGTAAGAAAAGAACTTAAAGGGTATTCGAAGAAGGTATGGTCTTTGTTTCCTGTTCATTTGAATTCTTATTCTTTATTAGATTTTGGGCATGCCAAAGCCGAGGCGGTAGCCCTGGAAGACCTAAATTTGGTCTCCATCGAATACAAGAAGCACGATCCGTAGAGGGTCGTGAGCAACCATTTGGAAAATTGTGGGCTCAAGAGATTCGAGCATGAGAATTCGCCCTCGGATGACATTTTTCGAGGAGCAAGGTCCTATGAGGAGATTATAGCCTGGATACAATCCTTGGCACCCCAGGAAAGAGCCGATGTCCTGAAGTTCCAGGAACATCGACGTAGTTGTCTTCCCACTGTGTTACGAGGCGAGGGTCTAGGTATTTCGGAGACGAAACAGAAAGATGTCGAAGATTCTAAGGATGCGACTCCCGACCAAGGAAAACACCAAGATGAGGGGGAAAAAACGAAGAATCTGGAAGCAGAGGAAAAGACTCCAGACCTGCCAAAGAAATAGAATCCGGAGACAGAGATAAAGACTCCAGAACAACCGAAGAAGTAGAGTCCGATCGATACTCCAGGAAAATCGGCAAAGCAGATCGGAGAACCCATCACATTAGTCACCCCCTTGCAGTCGACGTAGGGAAATATCGATGCCGGATGGATATTCAATGAAGAGATGAGGCCCATAAGAGCAGAAGAACTCCCTCCGAATGAGTTTTTCTTCGACAAAAAGAGAAAGGCAGTAGTGAAAAGGGAATTCTATCAAGAAGGAGAGTCGACTGTCAAGAAATATAAAGTCATAACTGATGGAAAAGACAAGAAAAATGAGCAATTCACCACTGATATAGCAGGGACACTAGGAGCATATGCCTCAGCGAATCAATTTTCAGTCGGGCTCCTAAAAAACCAACTTAAAAGAAAGAATCGCCTCATTAGGACCCTTGAAGCCAGACTGGCCACAACGACGAAGACTACTAAAGACCAAGCGAGCGTAGGAATGGAGCAGGCCAGGTTGGCGAATAAGAACGAGATAGAGATGCTCAAAACTAAGCTCAAGCAAGCACAGCTAGTGGTCCGGGATGGTCGAATGCAAGCGAGCCAGCAGAGGTATTTGATCGAATAGTTGCGGGCTAGGGTGGAGATCGCTGAGAATAGAATGATAGACATCGGGATGTTCAAATCCTAGGCGATCGAGATTCAGAGCAGAGTCTCTGCGGCGCAAAAAAATTTGCTCACCAAGGTAGAAGAGATTAGGAACGACTGTCTGTTGGTAAATCAGGTCTCCGAGAACCTTTCTGCTAGAGAAAGGGATGTCAGAGAATCTTGGGTCGCCTTCCAGGAGGCTATGATAGCCACGAACAAAAGGGTTTCGGCAGGTACTTCCAGGTTCACCATTTCAGAGCAAACCCGAGGAAACATTCTATTAAAGGAATGGGAGCATAACATCACCAAAGGCAAGCAGCAAGCCCAAAAGATAACTAATTCCTTAGAGGAGGCCTTTAATTCTATAGACGGTGAGTTGTTGGGCATTGACAGCAGAGGCAATGTCAAGACGTTGATGTGAATGAATGTCGAACAGATCTCACTTGATCTAAAGGAAAAGGAAGAATGAGATTCAGCCGATAGCTCTCAGATGACTATGGTGGACATAGTCCAAGTTGATAAGTGCATGATCAAACCCAGCGCACAACTATGTGCCATCGACATCATCGATGGACAGATGGAAGACAGGCTGCAACAGTTATCCCGAGAATGTTACTTCTTTGAAGCCAACTGTCAAGTAGAACCATCTCGGTTAATATCTCAGTTGGTCGAAAGATGTGTCGCCTGTACCGAGTCCGCGCGATGACCAACACCTGGCACCAAGTGAAGACAGAGAAGGAGAAATGGAGTGATTGCTCTCCTCCTTGTCAAAACCAAAATTTTGTGACTATTGAGATTCTGTCTTATTTGTAAAATTGTATAAATATACCACGTAAAGAAATAAACAGGGTTGGACCTTTTTGTGTCATTTGTAACAGAGTGTTTTACATTTGAGAGTTAATACAAGCAGATTTGAAGATTCTCAATTCCGTCACGACTGTGTTACAAGTTTGCTTCTTTGTATCTCATATTTCATTTCATTTCATATTCTTAACTGATGTGCTTCGTTATACTTTAGTACGACCACTACTATAGCGAATGAATTTTGGGTTTTCTGTAATTGTTTACTATTTTTCCTCTGTACCAACTATCAGCGGGTGTAAGACCAGTCTGCATTTTCAGAATTCTACATATATTCTTTGTTACATCGGTTATTTTCTTACATTTTTCCTCTTCTGTTTATACATGAGATTTCCCTCTAACGGGAGCCTTACAATATAGACAGCTAAATGTTTTTTCTCCCACCTCATACCTTTTATTAAAATATAATACAGTTACGGGAAAGAGCCTTTGATTTGCTTCCCTATTTTATTCCTAAAACCGTAAATTCTCTTTTATATGACCAAATTGAGACAACACTTAATCTCTCTCTGAAGTTTTTACCACCTTTACTGTTCCTCCATGAATGTCCCTGTACCAACACAGCCTAATATCGACCCCAGACTATCGAACCAAACGCACATTGCCTTAAACCTTTTTGACACAATTCTTAAAACGGCTACTAACTGGGTCGAACTTGAACATTCATGGGCAACCATTGAACAAGATATAACTACCCAGGAACAGTTGGAAGCTAGACAATGTCAACGTAGAAATCTTCCCTAGTTTCCCTCACCAAAGGTTGACGTTTCTCTCTTCTCCATCTTTTACCCACTTTCATATTCCTTGACACTGTACTTCTAAGCCTTAAGTACAGACTCAGGAACAACATCTTTCTGGCGCCATTGTCGGGGACCAAAGTTACAAAATATTTTTCCCTGGGAAAATGACATTTTTTTTTCGTTGAAAGTGTTACCCTTTGATAGTGAACAAAGGAGTACACACCTTTTAAGGCTTTCTAAATATTTCACTTGGCGACTCCACAAGTAATAAACTGGCATCCGGTCAAAGGAATACCAGACAAAACCCGGATGGTAAGCAGATTATGCCCGTTACCGATCCCGAAAAGATTTTAAAAGTGAGAGGCTTTCTCAAGCCAACCGCTACAGTTTACAAGCTTAAAACCCCATCGCTGAAACTAAAATTTCTTCTGAACCCTCAACTTCGCTCAGTCCTCTCTTTGATACTAAAGTTTCAACGCCAAATTGCTCCGAAATTCGGGGTGATATTCATCCGACAGTCTCATTAGTACACAAAGGAAAGGAACCTATTGAAAGTTCGTCAGCTTTTGACGCACCATCTTTTCTTCAGTTGAATTTCCCAACTTCGCCAAATTCTGAAGAGTGCGTTACACACTCAGTTTCCACACCCGTCGGTTCTCCTGATTTCATATCTTACAAGTCCGAGGAACCGAGTCCTCGCGTTCCTTATCTTTCCTTGTCGAAATTCCCTCTTCGCGAAGAAAACAAAGAGTCACTTTTAATTTTCCAAAACCCTCTTTATAATTTTCCACAAACAACGATGGCATCCGTCGGAGGAGGAGGTGGGGGGTTTGTAGGAGGAGGTGGAGGGTTTATCGGAGGAGGAGGGGGAGGAGCTCCTCAAGGAGGAGGTGGAGCTGTCGCCCCTCCCAGATGTTTTTGCGAAAGTCGCAGCCAGATATGCTCCCTTAGTATTTCCCGTCCCTCTACATGACCTTCCCGAAAATTACATAAAAAATCTACCAAAATTCACCGGAGAAGGGGATCTAACCACAGTAGAACATATTAATTTCTTTGATCAATTCGCTAACATTATAGGTATCGAGCATGAGGACATATATTCGAGACTCCTTGTGCAAACCTTCAAAGGTCAGGTCAGAACTTGGTTTCGGAGCCTACCCACAACTTTTATCTTGTCTTATGACACTTTTGAAGATGCTTTCCTCAGACAATGGGGCGAGAGAAAATACCATATATATTATTTAACCGAATTTGGGTCTTTAAGGAAAAATAACTCAGAAACAGTCATGTAATTTATTCAAAGATTCAACAAACTGTACAATAAAATCCTAGCCGAGGTTAAACCGTCCCGACCCGCGGCCAAAGTGACTTTCGTCAGAGCTTTCGAGCTGGATTTTGCACTCCTTTTATGAGAAAGAAGGGGAGCCACCATGAACTGAATGCAGGACGATGCGATAGAAATAGATTCTAATATGATGGCTTCGGGTAAGCTTAAAGCTAAATTAGAAATTTCAAACCGAGAGACCAAACTCTTTAGAGAACCAACAGGTCCTTCAGGGTCAAATAGAACTGCAGATGATAGGGTGGACGAGATGGCCAGAGTGATTAAAGAACTGTCAAATAAAATATCTAGAATGGAACTCGAACAGGCCAAAGCTGACTCTTACCCCAAAAAAGATTTCAAGAGGAACCCAAACCCCCCGAACCAACAAAGACAAATAAAAAATGAAGATCAAAAAATACAAGCTCCCTTAAAGAATGAAAATTTTATAGGAGCAAACGATTTTCAAGACTTCGGAGATTCGGATAATGATGTCACGAACTTCGGTGATGACTGCACTCAACCGTATCTGAATCGAGAAGACTATGAAAAATATCTAAACATGCCACAACTGTCGAATAAGGGTGAAGAAGGTGATCACACTGAGCTCTGTGAGTATCAACCCGAAACTGAAATGATAATGGTTGAGTTTCAACCAAAGTACAACTTAAGATCTAAGAGTAAGCTCACCTCAATGACTCTTCCCAAGAAAATCCTTCAAAGAGGTCAAGCTTATGAGCCTCCTTCGGAAGAGACCTTATTACTCAACAAAAAAACTAAAGTAGTAAGCACTCAGGAGTCTGAGGAGGAAAAAGTTGAAACTCAAACACAAGAAACCGAACCAGTAAATAAAGTTACGTCTTCAGCTAGGACCATGAGTGATAAAGTGGTCCAGACAAATAAGTCAGAGAGGAAGATGTCGGAAGTCTCAACCAAAGAAACAGACAAGGTGAGCGGAGATTTCAGTTTTGAAAATAAGATAAATAAAATTAACATACCAATCCCTTTGGTAGAATTAGAGAAAAACCCCGTTTATCAGAAGCAAATTACCAAAGCGATAGGTGTCTCTGAGCTAGAAAGCCAGTCTGATGTTATAAACTTGGAAGATGACAAACCTAACATCACCTTTGGTCCCCATTTCAAAGGGGCCAAAGACACCATTGCTCCCTTTTATATCACTCTGAATGTGTATGATCAGTTGCTGCATAATTGTATGTTAGACTCCGGAGCTTCCCATAACGTTATGCCTAAGATTATAATGGACAAGTTGGGTCTCCAGATCACAAGACCTTATGGAAATTTGTACTCTTTTAACTCAAGAAGGGTTAAGTGTATGGGGATGATAAAAGATCTGGTAGTTACCCTGGCATAGGTCCCGGTTAAGAGTATCCTGATGGATGTGGTTATCGCAGATATTCCCCCTAAGTATGGCATGTTGTTATCTAGGTCATGGGGAGCCAAGTTGGGGGGTTCTCTTCAGTTGGACATGACATATGCCACAATCCCTGTGTTTGGTGGTCAGTTCACTCGATTGTACAGAGAAACGAGATTAGCATATACAGTGAGTGACCCTCAAAACCCAAACAATTTCCCTATTTAAATCGCAGACCAAGATCTGGGAAATTGCATCTTGTCTTTTGATGATGGTTTGGATGGTGGTCCAGAGGAAATTGATACAGAGCGAGAAGAGTCAAGTCACATGACAAAGGATCTGTGTAACACCGGGGTTTGGAAAATGTACTTTGACGGTGCTTTATCTTCTGAAGGGGCGGGTGCAGGAGTGCTTTTAGTGGCTCCTGAAGGTAAATTCATTGTTCCTTTCTCCTACTGACTGCAGTGGGACATAGATTGCACTAACAACATATGCGAATATGAAGTGTTGATCTTGGGATCAAAGGTTGCCAAGAAGCTAAATATAAGTAACTTGGAGGTATATGGTGATGCCGAATTAATAGTCAAATAAATAAACCGACAATACCTAGCCAAGCATCCCAGACTAAGAACATATAGAAATTGTGCTTGGGATCTCATGGAAAACTTTTTCTCATCCGTAAATGTCCATTTTACCCCTCGCGTAGAAAATCTACATGATGATGCATTGGCAAAGGCAGCTTCAACCTTCTCTCCTCCCATGACTTTCAAACTGAAGTATCACATTGAAATCAGATACAAACCCTCTATACCAGACAATATCCAACACTGGCAGGTATTTGAAGATGACGAACAAATTAAGAAATTCCTTGCAGTAGTGGGTGAGTTCTCCGAAACTCATCCAGACCAAGAGAATCAAAATGACCCGATGTGGATCATGCAAGAGGGGGAAGATCCTGAAACCTTCCGAGAAAAAACTGTGGATCATCGTATGCTGGTCCTTAAAAGCAACCAGATTCCGAAAGGCTTGATTCCTTTAGAAAGACTTTTTGATCAGAACGACGTACCCATGAAATCCACTTTGCAGCCACAATCAGAAGAAGTGGAGGACTGTGATATAGGAACTGAAAAAGAATCCAGGGTGGTAAAAATATCCAAGTTCCTCCCTCCTGAAGTAAAAGATAAATACAAACACCTACTCAGACAATACAAAGATGTTTTTGCCTGGTCTTATGATGAGATAAGAATGTATGACACTTCCATAATTGATCACAAGATACCTTTGAAGCCTGGGGTCAAACCGTTTAGGCAAAATCTTAGGCAAATTAACCCCATTTTGTTACCTGTGATTGAAAAAGAAGTTAATAAACTTTTAGACGCAAAAATAATCATACCTCTGAGATACTTGGACTGGGTAGCAAACCTGGTCCCGGTCAGTAAAAAGAGCGGGGAAATCAGACTGTGTGTGGATTTACGAAACTTAAATAAGTCGTCTCTCAAGGATAATTATCCGCTGCCTAAAATGGACCATGTGTTAGAATTTTTTTTTGGAGAAAACCGAATGTCTATGATAGATGGGTTCTCTGGTTATAATCAAATCGCTATGAATGAACAAGACAGGGAAAAAACTGCTTTCACCACACCATGGGGTACGTTTATGTATGACAAAATGTCATTTGGTTTGATGAATGTAGGGGCTACATTCCAACGCGCTATGGACATCTCTTTCATAGGAGAAAGGGACAAGTTCGTATTTATTTACCTCGACGATTTGACGGTTTTCTCCAAAACCGATGAACACTTGATCCATCTTAAACAGACTTTCGAAAAATGCCGCACGTTTGGTCTATATTTGAACCCAAATAAATCACATTTCGCTATGTGGGAAGGTAATATTTTGGGCCATATCATATCCAGGGATGGAATCAGGATTGATCCTAAGAGGATTGAAGCAATAGATACTATAAGTATTCCCAGAAATATAAAAGAGATTCAATCTTTCTTAGGTAGAATAATTTTTTTACGAAGGTTTATCCCCAATTTTGCTAAGATTTTCAAATTGATCACAGGGATGCTGAAGAAAGACAGCGGAGTAAATTGGACAACTGAGGCCAGGGCATCATTCGCGCATATTAAAAAAGTCATAAGCGAGGCACCTGTGTTGGCAAGCCCAGACTATCTGAAAGATTTTCTTATCTTCTCATTTGCCTTAGAACACACTATCGCCGCGGTGCTCCTACAGAAAAATGAAGAGGGATTCGAACAACCAATCGCGTTTTTTAGCAAGAGCCTTAGAGACGCAGAACTGAAGTATGACATAATAGAAAATCAGGCGTACGCAATGGTGAAATAATTAAAGGTATTCAAAACTTACGTACTACATTCAAAGATAACCGCGTACGTGCCTACCAGTTCTGTCAAAGATATCTTGGTACAGCCAGACACTAACGGAAGAAGAGGGCGATGGCTCGCTAAAATCCAAGAATTCATGTTGAGGTTAAGCTGACCAAATTGATAAAAGGGCAAGGCCTGGCCAAACTCTTAGCTGAGTCAAATTTCAGAGCCCTTGATATCAATTGCCTACAGGGAAGCGAGGAAGACACAGACCAAAACGAACTGGAAGAAGAAACAAGTCCAAACCATATCGAAGAGAAGTTCTTATCATCGGGTTGGTACAGAGACATAGCGTTTTACTTGTTGAACCTAAGATGCCCAAATGAACTATCACCGTCTAAATGCAGAACTTTAAAACTCCATGCAGTTAAATATTGTATAGCCGAAAGTCAGCTATATTGGAAGGATCCACTCGGGTTCCTACTAGTCTGCTTAGTTGAATCCGAAACTCAACGGGTTATATATGAGTTTCATAAGGGAGTCTATGGGGGGCATCACACATGGAGAGCTACAGCCTACAAGATCTTGAGAGCTGGGTACTACTGGCCGAAACGCTTTTCAGATGTCAATGCCAAAGTGCGTGCCTGCAACCCTTGTCAACTATTCACAGGTCAATAGAAGCTCCCTGCATTGCCTCTAGTTCCAGTCAAAGTTGAAGCCCCATTTCAACAATGGGGTCTAGAATTCATAGGGGATATTAATCCCCATTCTAGTGCTCAACATAAGTGGATCTTAACAGCTACAGATTATTTTACTAAGTGGGTGGAAGCCATTCCAACCAAAAGGGAAATAGACTCGGTGGTAATCGATTTCTTGGAAGAAAATATTTTGTCAAGATTTGGTTGTCCCCGAAAGATAGTTACCGACAATGCCCAGGCCTTTAAATCTATGGATATGATCAGTTTCTGTCAAAGATATAACATCATTCTTGGCCATTCCACAACATATTACCCCCAGGGGAACGGATTGGCCAAATCATCTAACAAGAGCCTGGTAAACATAATCAAGAAAGTATTGGATGAAAATAAAAGGTCTTGGCATGTGCACTTAAAATACGCATTATGGGCAAACCGCATCAGCACTAAAAGGTCTATCGGCATTTCGCCATTTCAAATGGTCTATGGGACAGATGTTGTTCTACCTATAAACCTAGTGCTACCCGTGATGAATTTATGGCGGGATCAAAACGAAGAACCCAATCGTGTAACCAGGAGAATTAATCAGTTGATTGAGGTTCAACAACATAGAGTTGAAGTTGATGAAAATATGCAGAAGTACCAAGATGATATGAAAGCATTGTTCGACCGCAAGGAAAAAGACAGGGAATTCCTTCCAGGTGATTTAGTGCTAAGATGGGATGCAAGAAAGGAGGAAGCCACGAAGCATAGTAAATTTGACCACCTCTGGTATGGACCATTCAGGGTCTCGGCTCCAAAAGGAAAAAATTCTTTCCTACTGGAAAATATAGACAGAGAAGTCTTCAACGCCCCTGTCAATGGGTGGTATCTAAAGCATTACATGACGTAACAGTCACCAGATTCAAATGTATGATCCTGATTCAAATGTATATATATATATATATATATATATATATATATATATATATATATATATAAATTTATTGTACATATGCATTTTATTTAAACATTGCTTTTGATTTTTGTTTTCATTCATTTGTGTACATATACGCATTTTTATTTAAACATTGCTTTTTGATTTTCTGTTTTTTCATTCATAAACTTTCGACACATTTCGGATAAGATTCATATTTGTCTTTTACATGATTCTAGCTGCATACGAAACAAACAGGAGGAGTAAACTAAAACTCGGTGTCAGAAATAAATCGACATAAACAGGTGATACCTAAAGTAATTTCATATTGCGCAAAGAAAGTGAAATGAAAAGGTAAAGATGAGATTTCTCAAAAGAAATGTTATGAAGGATTGTTACAGAAAACTGAGGTAACACCATTCAAATTGCAATAGCAACTGAACTGATAGATAACAGAGTTGTTTCTTGGTTTGGTAATCCCTGGAGAAATTAAGACAGTTTAAGCGATTCTCCCAATCTAAAAACAGTCAGTCAAAGTAAATTATCCCCGAAAATACCTACAAGAGTCAGTCTTAAATCGTTTGACCTCTGTATTTTCAGTCAGTAAATCACTACCTGGCATCCTTTCTATCTTCGGGTTTTAATTTTTAACTTTTAGCAAGCCACCATCCTTCCATTTCATATACGAAGGGATAAAAGTTTTTTGTTTCAACCTCGTGAGTTTCAAAATAGATTGTGGAAAGAAAGCGGTTCTTCACAACTACTCGATCCCCTGCTAAGTGAAGGAACGTTTAGAGTGATCCTAACTTTCCTAGGTTTTTCAATGACATCGGAGGATTGAAGCTTGCTCAAATGGAATTCCCTTGAAAAGTTATTTTCCTTTTTCTCCCTAAGAACGAAGATGTTGTGAAGGTCAAGGGAAGGTTGGTACTGAGTAATCAAAGTAAGTTGACAGACCTATAATGCAAAATATTACACAGATATCAGCCCCGATACAAACTGATTGCCCCCATCTTCACGCTCTAAAAAGTAAATTATAAGACAGGTGGTGAAAGGAAATTCAGAAATGATTGCCCCCACCTAGTCCAAGAGACGATGAAAGGAAATTCAGAAATGATTACCCTCGTCTCAGCATTTAAATGCATAAATATATTCCAAAGTGGTGAAAGGAAATTCAGTAAAAGGGGTCAGATAACTTCACCGGGGTACTAAACAGGCTCGCTAGAAGTGAAGCAATGTCTGAGATATCTGTAAGGCTGTCATACATGAATATCACTCTACTCTGGTAACCAATGCTTTTTAAAAAAACCTGATCCACATCCCAAATTCAGACGGGACTTCCCAATTAAAAGCATATAATATTTTTCTTTTGATGCAAGCCGAGAGTCGCAAGATCCGTTGAGTCTCCTAGGACTATTTCGATTTTCTTAAAACATACCTAAATTTAGTAGCGGGAAAGGGAAAATTGTGAAAGGGACTACAACTATGTTTAAAAAGAGTATCTGATTTTGAAAAAACTTGTCAAGGTAAAGAACGAAGTCTTTTCCCCCTTTCGTACCCATTTCTCGGGAACCTTTTCGCTTGATTAAGCTTTTGACTCCATTTACCCAATATTGGCACGTGGTCTACTGTTCTTCTCACCTCACAGGAAGGCAAGATCCCTAGTTGGAGCCTATGTTGGAGCCGCCCTTGTTTTTCTAGCCCTTCACAAGTTTCATTCTTAATGCTTGAAAATCTAAAAACAGTTTTCAAATTTTCTCTGAGATATCGATGATCTCTGAAGCTTGATCACGTGAGAAACGATGATTATTCCACTCTCAAAACAAGTCCTACCTATCATAAAATGTTTCCTTTTTCGTTCTACTTCAGGATCTCGCAGATCAGATACTATAGCTCATGCAGTTCACACGTCCCGAGTCACGAAACAACAAAGTTGTTTTAACTTTCCACTCAAAACAGTAACGAGGGTAAAGTCTTCCCCAACTCATGTTTAAATGTCATCGGGGTTTCGCGTCTCGGGGATCGCCAAACCCAAATATTTATTTTCATAACCCCGATATGCGAGAACACGAGTTCCTTATTTGAGTAACTCATGTCAAGGTTAAGGGTAAAAGCTAAATCGTGGTAAAAGTTCCTCTCGGCATTTCGCCACTCAACTTTGTCCTTTTTGAAGGTTTGACCGTCTAAACCACGACTTGCGAAGTCACGATGCAGTTATAACGTGATTAATTAATTAATTAATCCAAGATTATCTTCCCTTTTAATTAAGTCATGTTATCGCGATCTCGCGGTTTCGCAGCTCGGCATGTAAATCTCCCGGAAACTTATCTTTGAAGATTCGATTCGCGATATGGCGAATATAATAATTATAAAGTTAATCGAGCCCCAAATTGCAATTATCTTTAATTAAACCAAAATCGATCTTCGCAGTCTCAGGTGTTAGAGACTCAAAATGTTAAAGGACAATCCCCGATATAACGAGTACCGAAACACTGTTGACAGTGGTAAAACCGGATTAATTAAGCTAAATCAATGAATATCCCATGCTTTGATGTTTGCACGATTTACGAGGTAGCCTTTTCTTCCATGCACCAACTAAAATTCTAAAACCGCCAAAATTTATGACATTAATGAGGAAATAGGGTAAATCGATATATAAGATCGGATTTTTATGGCAGAATTTATTTCCAAATGTGATTTGACAGACTTGTTTTGAAAGGTACCGAGTTTTTTGAGTATATGTAAGAGTTGTGTTTCATAATAACAAATGCATTTTCATAGCACGCAGAGCTCATCACTTCTGAGTAAACTGACTTCTGTATGTATACACAGTTCTATCACAGAAGAGCTAAAATGCAAGCTTCAGCCATGGCTCCGCGGAAAACAACAAAGGCGAATGTTGAGGTTTCGGGACAAGGCTTAGACAATGTCTCCGATACTTCGCCCTGAAGTATCAACTCGGTCCCTAACTGGTCATATGTTTCAAATATTCTGCAATCATAATTGGTGGATTATTTCGATGACAACGAAAGAGATTATATAACCACCAAGTACAAAATAGTCGTCCAATCCGGAATGCACAGAGTAGCAGCCAGGCCACGGTTGCTTCCATATTATGACATGGTCCGATGGGCGTTGGATCATGTGGACATACCAACCAGGATAATCATGAACGAGCAGAGAGTCACCATCAAGAATTTCAGGCCAGAGCATCTGCAAACCATGTATAAGCTACCCACAACGTCCGACCACACATATGGCGCTGAGTTCTTGGAAGAATTCAAGGAGAAGGAATGCGTACAATATGATAAAACCATGTCCAGTTTGATAAAGGATTGGGTTTCAAACACCGCGAAGTTCAGAGCTGATACCCATGGAATTTATTCAATCGCTTCGTTAGAACCGCAGTATAAATATGTGGCCATGATGACGTGTCGGTTATATGGGAAAGAGGACACATCGCATTTTTTCCTTGGGTGGGTGCCTCTAATGTTTCGAGTCGCAGAAGGTTGTTCTTTTAATTGGGCAAAGATGCTTTCGGATAGCTTGACCAATCGGGTCACAGAGTATCAGGAGCAGAAGGAGAATGAGAAGGCGTCATCATTCTTCATGTCCGCGTACATTATGGATGCAATTTGTTCTATGACACCATTTCCATTGATGAGATGGAGTTGGACTCCGGACGAAGACGAACCCATACATGTATATCATGTAAAATTATGGGAAAATAAAGCGAAAAATTTTGCGTACGAAATTTTTAACTGGGTGATGGTGCCCCTGCATGTCACCATTTTTGGTCACCCGCCACCCCAGATCTCAGACAGCATAGTAACGAATATGAGTAGCATAGAATATTGGTATGTGGAAGCATAATTTTCATAAGTCAGAGTTTTCGGGGCTTTTGTTTCCCCACATGCGTTGCCATTGTTCATCCCCAACAAGTTGGCTTGTTGCAAGGTTGCCTGGAAAATGGTGATTGGCGGTGTAAGCAAAGAACTTAAAGGGTATTCGAAGAAGGTATGGCCGTTGTTTCCTGTTCGTTTGAATTCTTATTCTTTATTAGATTTCTGGCATGCCAAAGCCGAGGCGGCAGCCCTGGAAGACCTAAATTTGGTCTCCATCGAATACAAGAAGCACGATCCGCAGAGGGTCGTGAGAAACCATTTGGAAAATTATGGGCTCAAGATATTCGAGCATGAGAATTCTCCCTTGGATGACATTTTCCAAGGAGCAAGGTCCTATGAGGAGATTCTAGCCCGGATACAATCCTTGGCACTCGAGGAAAGAGACGATGTCCTGAAGTTCCAGGAACATCGATGTAGTTGTCTTACCGCTGTGTTGCGAGGCGAGGGTCCAAGTATTTTGGAGATGAAACAGAAGGATGTTGAAGATTATAAGGATGTGACTCCTAACCAAGGAAAACACCAGGACGAGGGGGAAAAAACGAAGAATCCGGAAGAAGAGGAAAAGACTCCAGACCCGCCAAAGAAACAGAATCCGGAGACAGAGATAAAGACTCCAGAACAACCGAAGAAGCAGAGTCTGATCGATACTCCCAGAAAATCGGTGAAGCAGATCAGAGAACCCATCACATCAGTCACCCCCATTGCAGTCGACGCAGGGAAATATCGATGCCGGATGGATATTCAATTAAGAGATGAGGCCCATAAGAGCAGAAGAACTCCCTCTGAATGATTTTGTCTTCGACAAAAAGAGAAAGGCAGTAGTGAAAAGGGAATTCTATCAAGAAGGAGAGTCAACTGCCAAGAAATATAAAGTCATAACTGATGGAAAAGACAAGAAAAATGAGCAATTCGCCATTGAGATAGCAGGGACACTAGGAGCATATGCCTCGGCGAATCAATTTTCAGTCAGGCTCCAAAAAAACCAACTTAAAAGAAAGAATCGCCTCATTAGGACCCTTGAAGCCAGACTGGCCACAGCGACGGAGACTGCTAAAGACCAGGCGAGCGTAGGAATGGAGCAGGCCAGGTTGGCCAATAAGAACGAGATAGAGATGCTCAAAACTAAGCCCAAGCAAGCACAATTGGTGGTCCGGGATGGTCGAATGCAAGCGAGCCAGCAGAGGGATTTGATCGAACAACTGCAGGCTAGGGTGGAGATCATCGAGAACAGAATGATAGACATCGAGATGTTCAAATCCCAGGCGATTGAGATTTGGAGCAGAGTCTCTGCGGCGCAGCGAAATTTGCTCGCCAAGGTAGAAGCGACCATGAACAATTGTCTGTTGGTAAATCAGGTCTCCGAGAACCTATCTTCCAGAGAAAGGGATGCCAGAGCGGCTCAGGCTTCCTTCCAGGAGGCTGTGATAGCCATGAACAACAGGGTTTCGCCAGGTACTTCCAGTTTCACCATTTCAGAGCAAACTCGAGGAAACATTCTATTAAAGGAATGGGAGCATAACATCTCCGAAGGCAAGAAGCAAGCCCAAAAGATAACTAATTCCTTAGAGGAGGCCTTTAATTCTATAGACGGTGAGCTGCTAGGAATTGATAGCAGAGGCAATGCCGAGACATTGATGTGAATGAATTTCGAACATATCTCACTTGATCTGAAGGAAAAGGAAGAAAGAGATTCGACTAATATCTCTCATATGACTATGGTGGACATAGTCCAAGTTGATAAGTGCACTATCAAACCCAGCGTGCAACTATGTGCCATCGACATCATCGATGGACAGATGGAAGACAGGCTACAGTAGTTAGCCCAAGAATGTTACTTCTTTGAAGCCAGCTGTCAAGCAGAACCGTCTCGGTTAATATCTCAGCTGGTCGAAAGATGTGTCACCTGTACTGAGTCCGTGCGAC
This sequence comes from Picea sitchensis, assembly GCA_010110895.2. Classification (NCBI taxonomy): domain Eukaryota; kingdom Viridiplantae; phylum Streptophyta; class Pinopsida; order Pinales; family Pinaceae; genus Picea; species Picea sitchensis. The sequence continues at coordinate 5,754 of SNQJ01S0005727.1, read as the reverse complement.
AACCAATGCCTGGCACCAAGTGAAGACAGAGAAGGAGAAATGGAGCGATTTCTCTCCTCCCTGTCAAAACCGAAATTTTGTGACTATTGAGATTCTGTCTTATTTGTAAAATTGTATAAATATACCACAGAAAGAAATAAACAGGGCTGGACCTTTTTGTGTCGTTTGTAACAGAGTTTTTTACATTTGAGAGTTAATACAAGCAGATTTGAAGATTCTCAATTCCATCACGATTGTGTTACAAGTTTGCTTCTTTGTATCTCATATTTCATTTCATTTCATATTATTAACTGATGTGCTTCGTTATACTTTAGTACGACCACTACTATAGCGAATGAATTTTGGTTTTCTGTAATTGTTTACTATTTTTCCTCTGTACCATCTATCAACAGGTGTAAGACCAGTCTGCATTTTCAGAATTCTACATATATTCTTTGTTACATCGGTTAATTTCTTACATTTTTCCTCTTCTGTTTATACGTGAGATTTCCCTTTGACAGGAGCCTTACACTATAGACAGCTAAATGTTTTTTCTCCCACCTCATACCTTTTATTAAAATATAATACAGTTACAGGAAAGAGCCTTTGATTTTCTTCCCTATTTTATTCCTAAAACCGTAAATTCTCTTTTATACGACCAAATTGAGACAACACTTAATCTCTCTCTAAATTTTTTACCACCTTTATTGTTCCTCCATGACTATCCCTATACCAACACAGCCTAATATCGATCCCAGACTATCGAACCAAATGCACATTTCCTTAAAACTTTTTGACAAAATTCTTAAAACGGTTACTAACCGGGTCGAACTTGAACATTCATGGGCAGTCATTGAACAAGATATAACTACCCAGGAACAGTTGGAAGCTAGACAACGTCAACGTAGAAATATTCCCTAGTTTCCCTCACCGAAGGTTGACGTTTCTCTCTTCTCCATATTTTACCCACTTTCGGATGCCTTGACACTGTACTTCTAAGCCTTAAGTACAGACTCAGGAACAATAGGAGTGACGAGAGTTTTAGATTCGTTGCATCGTGAACTCCTGGTTCACGAAACTCTGAAAAGATCTGAACCGTTTGATCCAAGACATCGAGAGTCGTTGGATCTCATACAGGAACTCGGGTATCGGGTTTTGGGGTTTGAAGAGTCGAAAGACTTGACTCTCTTTCTTTTCGAACTCCTGATTTCTGAAATCCTGATACGGCTAGGACCATCGGATCAGGGGAGCCTTATAGCCGTTGATATCTCTTTCGAGGGGAACTTCGGAGATTACGGAGTTTCGGGGATTTGAAAGGGAGAGGAAGAGACATCACATCGCGATTCCCTGAATCACAAAAAGACAGTAAGTGCTTTGTCGATTTAGCGCGTGGTCACAGAACAGGGTCATGTGGACAAGACCCAAGCAAGGAGATTATCACTCACCATCCCTTTTGGGGTTTGGCATTTCGGCATTTCGTGGTTTGCAAAGTCGAAAGACTCGACTTGCTTATATCACTGAGTCGCAAAATGCGAAAAGGCGCCTAGTTGGTCGGCCAGTGGTCATAACCGATGATCACATGGAGGTGGAAAAAGGGAAGAGCTAGCCTGCGCTAAGCCCCCGTAGGACTTCAGGGATTCTGTCCCTCAAGAAAAGGCGAAAAATTTATTATTCCGTAGTGGGTGTGTTACAAAATTGGTATCAGAGCATGGTTACAACACTTGGCCTGCTTGGGCTCATGAACGAGTTGCGTAGAAGCTTCATTCGGAACACTCCTAAAAAGAGTGAACCCCTGTCTTAACCTTCCTAATCAAAAGACGAAGTTAATAATGAAAAACCCCTATTTTGTGTGTGTACATGTGAAAATATGAATTATGTACTAGTTATAAATAAATATAAATATTGACTAAAAACCAACGTTTTTCCTTTTGCACACAAGCGGAATATCAACCGTGGGAAATTATCAACGCATAGTATGGTGACTCACCATGAAGTGGGAGAGGGCTCCCACAATAGAGACAAAGAGTCTGATGAAAGGAGGGAAGTAGGGACCCCTCCAGATCTAGCCGAGACTGTGAGGAGTCTCATGGTCGAATTACAAAGCTGCAAGGCTAACAATGAAAGGATGATGAAAGAACACGAAAAGAAAATAGAAATTAACACAGTTTTACTGCATATTTTATCTGATCTACAAAGACAAATGTAGCATGAACCTGAAACTCAGAAACATTGTCATATCAGTGGCCACACTAAGAGGAGCACCTAGAAAAAGGTCCACCCCAGAGGTAAAGGACAAGCGGTGGACAATTCCTCTGAGAAGGAAGTGAGAGATTCAGAGGGCTCTTCTACCAGCAGAACCAGTTCCTATTCCCGAAGGAAACAGAAGAAGCAAAAGTCTTCCAAAGGTCAACAATTCGAAGAATTCAGAAAATCCAAACCACCCTCCTTCGACGGTGAAATAAAGAAGGGAGAGGAAGTAGAGGCCTGGCTGCTTGGACTAAAGAAGTATTTCAGAGTTCATGACTTTTCAGAAAATATGAAGGCCCGAGTGGCCACCTTCAACTTGAATGGAAAGGATTCCATTTGGTGGGAAGACCTTAAGAATGTGAAAGGGGTTCGCGAAGAGGACCTAACTTGGGAATGGTTTGAGAAATAATTCCGAAAGAAGAATCTGTCGGAAAAATATTTCGACGAAAAGACTAAAGAGTTTTATGAACTCAAACTGGGACAACTCACTATAGAAAAATATGTCAACAAATTCCTCGATTTGTTGAGGTATGTACCCTATATAAAAGAGAAAAAGGCAAAGGTGCAACGCTTCATCAGTGGACTACCTAAGGACTATTGGAACATAATTGAATTTGATGAGCCAAAGACTCTAGAAGGCACTATTCGAAAGGCGACCTATTGTCATGAACAATTTAGGCATCGAGCAAAACCTCGTGAAGGATGGAAACAGAATAATAGTTCAAGATTTCATAAAAGGGGAATCAAATCCCCAGGATTTAAGAACTATAAGAAGAACCCAAGAATGAGCTTCCCAGCCCGGAGTATGCACCAGCAGAATTTTCCCTCCTTGAGCGGAAATAAAAATTCTAGACCCATATCAGTGAAGACTGATAACCCAAAGAGAGAACCTTTGAAATGTTGGGGTTGCAGGGAAGAAAATCTATTGAGAGACTGTCCACACCGACAACAGAATAGTCGGAGGATTTATAACATCCAAGAAGCTACTACCATCAATGATGTGGCCAGGAGTGAGCCACAAATTTATGCAGCATTGGATAATAACCAAGCCGACCACCAAGCTTCAGTAGTGGAAATAGAAGGTATGATTTCCAACCATATAGTGTCTATTTTAATTGACCCTGGTTCAAATTTGAGTTATATAGCCCCTAAAGCTATTGATAAGTGTAAACTATAGCCACAAAAACATACCAAGCCATGGTTGGTACAGTTAGCCACTGGCACCAAAAGAAGGGTAACAGAGGTTATACCAGCCTGGCAATTGATGTTGGGTAGATTCCCCACCCAAACAACCCTTAACTTATTACCCCTGTGATCGTATGATCTGTTGATTGGTATGGACTGGCTAGCCACCCATAAATCCAAATTGGATTGTTACCATAAAACCTTAGAATGTGTAAGTAAAGAAGGGAAAACGATAACCCTTCAAGGGATCTGAAAACCTGTCTCGGTGAGACAAACATCATCTCTGCAAATGAGAAAGTATTGCTGAAAGGGATGTCCCCTATATGCAATACAGGTGTTGAAAACAATCGAAGGTGACAAACCAAGCC
>SNQJ01S0005726.1:93370-103972 GCA_010110895.2 Picea sitchensis | reverse complement strand
TGTACTTGAACATTTAAGTGGGGTAAAAGGAGGTTTCCCCCTCGAAGAGGCTTATTATCTGAAATTATCTCTTTTTCAAGGCGTTGAGTACTTTTCCTGAGGTTTTTCTATGCTATATTGATGTTTGGTTCTTAACAATATCCTTGTCCAATATACCACAAATCCCACCAAAGTCATTAAAATGTATGGGATTTTTCAGTTCGAAGAAGACGCCACAACCACACTGTGGCATGTGTCCTCTCCTCTTAACCTAGCACCTACTACTCGTCCACTTCCAAAGTTTAAAGAGCATCTTCCTAGGTTTTCAGGAAATAACATTGTCAGTACAAACGAACACTTGGCGTCATTTTCTAATGCTTTTCATAACATAGGGGCCAACGATAATGATACTTGCATGCGCTTATTCTTAATTCCATGGAAGGAAAGGTTGCAGCCGACTTATTTAACCTTCCTCCTAAGATTTTGTCTACTTGGGAGGAGTTAATCTATTAGTTTCGATCCACTTATGGGAAATCTAAAAGCCCAACCGAGAAGTTAAGGGAGTATAATAATGTTACCTATAAGGATGGTGATACCATCAAGTCTTTCAACTTGCGTTTCACTAAGTTATACAATCAAATCCCCGAACTCATCTGCCCTTAGAACCAAGTCGCTTGCATCCATTACTACAATGCATTGCATTCCCCCTATCGTCATAGGCTTGAGTATAAATCCATTGATAATCTTGGTTCTACTCTGCATACGTTCTAAGAGTATGAGGAACAACTTGAGAGAACTTGTCTTCCCCAGGGAGAATTGGTTAGACAAACAAACATGTTTTCCCTTTTGCAGTTAGTACAATATATGAATAATCATATGATAGCGTATGAGCGTAAGGGAACTGTCTCCCCTCTCACACCTAGAGCTTCATCCTCTTCTGCACCCCCCTTTAGGAGTCCGGTTGAAAATAATTTTCAGCCTAAAGCTATCTTGCCTCGGAGTTGGTGTAACTTTTGCGAGGAAAACCATGAAGAAACCACATGTGAGGTAAAGAAGAGTGTCGGAGATAAGATCTTTGTAAAAGAACATAAGCTACCATCGTTGTCCTATATTTTGCAAAGCCAGAAGATGTCATGGTCATCAATACTAGGAACAAAGCCTATGCTCCCAAGGGAAAATTTGATCCTCCCCGCAGTTCTTCTAGCTCGAGCTCATCCTCGACCATTGCCACTCTCTAGGTTCCTAAGGTTCCTGAGAGTCAAGGAAACACTCCCCCTCTCCCCTCTTCCAAATACAATATCTTGAATCAGTTGGCCTATATCAAATCATATGCAACCCTTCTAGACATGGTTGTCGTCCCTGAACAACAGATGCATCTAAAACAATTCATGGAAGGAAAAGCTTCTGTTGTAGCCAATCTTTCCGAAGAGGTAAACGAAGAGGATTCTTCTATAAATAAAGTAGGTGTACATAACTTTAGCTACCCTGTAAAAAATCCCCCTTTTTATATTTCTTTAAATATTATGGATAAGATTGTCCATTGTTGCCTCATTGATGGTGGTTCGGGCCCAAGTGTGATGTCGAAGATTATTATGGAAGAGCTAGGCTTGTCTTGTACAAATGAAAACACCAGAAACATGCTCTCCTATAATAGTCTACAACAAACAACCATTGGCAAGATTAAGGATGTGACCTTGGTTTTATGCGCTCATCCTGAGATAAGGACAACCCTCAGCATTCAGGTAATTGATATGCCTATAAGAAATTACTTAATTATCTTGGGAAGAGATTGGCAAGCCTTACCATGTGGATACCTCTCACTCGACGGGACACATTTATCCGTTCCTCAGAATGGTAAGAACATTATAGTCCTTAGAGAGGGAATAATTTCACCCTACATAGAGAGTGTTCTGCAATCTAGCGTAAACTATATCGAAGAGGAACTAGGAGTGTATTTCATCTTTGTTGAAGAGGATAATATTGCTTTGTAAAGAATCAATTTAAATGATGATATGTGGCACATGCATTTTGATGGTTCACGCTCTAATGAAGGTAATGGGGCTGGCATTATCTTGGTTTCCCCTATAGGTAAAATTCATAATTTGTCTTACAGGTTAGAGTTTTCTTGTACAAACAATGCCGCTGAATTCAAGGCTTTATTATTAGGCATTGAAAACGCCCTTAATCTTGGTTGTGGTCACCTTTTAGTTTTTGGAGATTCCAAGCTTGTTGTGAACCTAATACGTAAGATATGCTATCCTAGAAACAAGTTGATGGAACAATACACCCAAACTATTTGGGCACTTACCTCGAACATTTTATCTTTCAACATCACTCATATTAGGAGGGAATTGAATTCAATGGTTGATCGGTTAGTTGTCTTTCCAGCTTCTCCTAATCAACAACTTTTGTCTCACAGGCCTGATTGTTCTTTTCAATCTCTATATTGTTCATATATCCTTGATAATGTAGGATCTTGGAAGGCCCTCCCTAACGACGAGAGAATTTTTTCTTTCATTCAATATGAACCTCTTAAGCCCGAGGAGATTATATCCATAGAAAACAATAAGATTCAGGGGGACTTGACTCCTCTTGAGAGTTCATTTTCATCGAATGATGTAGGTAATAAAGGAAAACAGAAAGAAGAGGAGTTACGAATCAAGGTGGGTGAAACCATCCCCTTGAACATTGGGGTACTTGAATCTTCAAAGAACGATAACATAGGTACCAAATGTTATGATAAGGAAGAAATGAAATTTTCCAACCTACTTGGTGGATTTCAAGAAGTTTATGCTTGGCCTTATAAGTATCTTTGTGGTTTTGATCTTGGTCTTTTACAGAATGTTATTCCCATCAAGGAAGGCATGAAACCAGTTATGCAGGAATAAAGATCTATTGCCTCTGCATTTAAAGCAACTTTTCAAAGGGAGTTGGAGAATTTCTTAAGGGTTTGGATTATTTTTTCAGTCCACCCTGAATGGGTTTCCAATTGTGTACCTGTTTCGAAGACCACTGATCATATTAGAACTTGCATTAATGTTTGAAATTTCAAGCAAGCTATTATGAGAAATCATTTTCCTCCTCTCAGTATGGAAATGGTTCTGAAGCAAATTGTAGAGTCACAATTAAGACCCTGACTTGACAGTTTTTTGGGTTGCAAGAAAATCAAGGTGAAAAGGGAAAATGCTCACAAAACCACTCTTATCACAAATTGGGGTACCATGTCTTACAAATGTTTGTTTTTTGGCTTACTTGATACAAGTACCGCCTTTAAAATACCTATGCACATGACTCTCGATGAATTGGTCAATCTCCATCTCTATCTTGATGATCTAATTATGTGCGTCAAGGGGCTGATGATTACATCAAAATTCCAAGTGTTGGGTCCTTTCCAAATTGCTTTTGTCTTGGACACTAACTCTTACATTTTAAAGGATTTACAGAAGGAATTGTTTTCCTACAGTGCTAACAGCCCTCGCTTGAAATATTGTGAGGGACCAACGTGAAAATTTCTAATGTTGTCTGGATTTTCTATATAATAGTAGCCTAGCTCTGCTTTCATTTATGTGCTTCTTTTTCTACTTTACAGTAGTTTGACTTCGGCTTTCTGAGTTAAAACTTTTCTTGTTGTTTTCTTCATTTTTGTCTTTTATTGTTGTTGTTTTAATTTCTGCATTTTTACTTCTGTCATGATTTTGTTTCCTATCATCATTTAGTTAATTTGGTCAAGATAGGATGTTGGATTAATTCTGCCATAGTGACGCTCATGCAAAGCATTGTTAGTCAATAACAATCAAGCTTACACAGTTGTTATGATGTCTCCTCTAAAGGACCCTTGAAATTGTTATATATTTCCATTGTTGTCTTGTAAAGAATTGGTTATCTCTCGCTTCTTCTTGCCATTTCTTCATCCGTTGAGATTTTAAGAGCAAGTCTAAAAATATTTCTCCTTAAAGTTAAGAGCAGATTTCGGTCGAATGATTATGCATAAAGTGGTAAAAACCCCTCATACTTAACACTTTTCATGAATTATTCCCAAATTCTCAGTCATCTTTCCATTAAATCCGCCCACTTCCCCCTGTTGCATAATCTTTCTGGTTATATCTTCTTGACCTGTTGTTCTTGGTCTGAAACCATGAGTTATGAGTTCTAAATCTGTTGAAAACAAATTTCTCTGTGGAATCGCCAGTTTGTTGATGATTAAAATTGCAACGAATTTTTTCCCACAAAGTGTTGCTAAAGCCTATTATTATAAAAGATAAATAATACTAGTAGGTGGGACCCCCTTGTAGATTGGAGACCAGGTCTGGTTCTTTTTTTGATGTTGTGCTAGTGTTCAACACTGCTTACATGGTGATATAATCTTAGTTTATTAGCGATGGAGAAATCATGTTCTGTGTTTTTCTATTGCTCTAGGCTCAAGTTTTATTTTGCAACGGCCTATGTTATCCTTGTTATCACTGCTATCTGTTATCGGGATATATTACTAGGAGACCTGCATAATAAACATGTTAGCAATAACATATACGAGCAATTGGAAAAAGGAAAAAGCAATATAAGAGCAAAGGGAAGGAACTAAACCATGCTATATACTACACTACATGCATTGATTTTTAATGGATTGTTCTTATCCTAGCTACTAAGTTAAAAGCTATGCGATTTATTGAGTTATATAGTTGATATGCATTGGGATTATGTTATGGCAGAAGTTAATATGGGTCGCGTTATTGGTTTTAATGGTTGATGGTTTCGATACATGGTTTAATTAATTGGGTTAGTGGAAGCTTGATGGCATGTACTAATGAATTAATTGACTGAGGGTGGAGGCGACGTGAATTTACTGCATATCACCCTTACTCCTTCACTTGGCTGCCACCCTAGTCGGGTTATTGTTCAACTTTGTTGTTGTGGTTATGCTCTGATTTTCAAACAGGGAGGAACCGCTCGGCCAGCTCGCGTTTAAGGTGCTTGGATTACAAGTATGTCTTTTTTTGGCCATCCATGAATCTGCTCTGTTTATTAGATAGATATTGGCTTGAATGTATGGGTTGTGTTTTCCTTAAGTATTGCAACTGTGTAAAATTGTTATTTTGGAATGAAGCATTGATGGTTTCTCTACAATAATGTTGAAGTCACAATGTTATTGGTCATCCTGGGTGTTAGTAGCCATAAAGGCTCTCTATCATCCTTGTTGGTTTAGTTGGAGGGTTTTGTTTGGTCTTGAGTTGTTGGTTGTCTTCACGCATTCGTATCACCATACCCAGTCTTTGGCTTTTATGGGGTTTAATGGTTAGAAGCGCTTTGTGTCATTGTGTTTTGGTCACTTAGGCATTGGGTTGTTGTCACTATTAATGGTCGCGCAGTGGGTTATATTGCTTCTTCTCGACCCTTTTTGCACCTCAGCGTTGTAGTTGGTTGATTGGAGAGCCACGAGGGTTATACCATGTGTGTGTTAAATATCATTACCAGACCGAATTAGAGATTTTCTCCTCTGTTCATAGCCTCTCTTGTTGTGGGATTTGTCACCATGTCCATGAAATAAATTGTGGTTTTCTCTATGTATGCACCGCTGGTCTCGGAGGTTTTCACCATTGAGAAGAGTCGACTTTAGTCTCCTTGTGTTGGCAACAGGCCAAACCCTTAACTCCTTGAGTCTGAGGGTTGATAAAGAAGATCATTGTGGTATGTCGGGTTTACTATTGGTTTTTATAGATTGGTATTTATTGTCGACAAAGTTGATTACTGGCTCGACCAAAGTTGATTATATGACAGTGGTGTTAGTTTTGGCATCTAGTCACTGCAATTTTTATTATTGGGTGGATAAGCTCAGCATGGTTAATTGGAATGAGTTGTTAAATCAAATACATAGTCGATGTCCTTTTATTTATTAAATTGATAACCCAGAATTGTTCTTAATTGATCAATGCTCAATGATGCTTCGCGCTTGATGCATTGGTATGAGTGGTGTTCTTATAAGCATGAATCAATGATTACTGTAACTGTGAGTTTTTAATGGAAAAATGATTATTGAAATCGGGGTGCTTATGGAATTTCCATCCACTATGTATGTATGGTTATTTGATTGCATCGTCAAGAATGGGCACAAGTTTTTACACAGTATGGTTTGGTTGCAATTTGATTAATTCGAGCAATATTGTTGCTACTTCTTTGTAGTGGATTGATAACTCGGCACGATAGGTTGAGTTAATGATACTGTGACTGTGTGTTTAAAATTGTCAAATGGGAATGTTGCATCATGGTGTTTATGGTATGGATGCCCACTGTGTATGCTATGGATATTTTTTGGGTTGAACACTCAGAGATAGTCACGAAGTTTTTAAACATGGCTTTGTTGCATTTCGATTATTTGTATTATGAGGTCGGGCATGTTGTTGTTGCCTCATTGTGTTAGATGGATAGCCTAGCATTTTGACTATTTAGAGTCAAAGAAAAATTGGACCTATACAACCACAGAAATGCAATTGTGTTTTGTCGAATGGTTGTATATTTCACAGCATAGCGTGAATTAAAGTGGTGATTGTTATCTGCGTGATTAAATAGCAAGCGATGATATTTGCAAGATAAATATGGATCATTGTGTTGATTGTCCACTATGAATGTTAAGTGAATATCATGCATTTTAACAGTGATAGGCACGGGTGTTGTGACAGTATAACCTCATTGCAATTTAATTATTAAATGAGTTGAAAGAAATAATCGAGCGCAATTTTTATGTCTGCATTTGATGATTGAAATAGTTGGCAGTGGTTGATCAGCAGAGTTGAAGTATTTGACTGTGTATTCGTTTGGAAATTGCTTAAATGTTAAATGGATAGATGAGAAAAGTAGAGCTCCTCTATAGGTGGTTGTGGAACGCAAATCGTCTTGTTTGATGGCATTGTGTTAAATATGTGATTACAGTGAGCAAGTTGATGCACAGAATTTTTTGAACTTTACACAGTAATTGTTTTGGGTCTCACCGGTCATTTGGTTGAGGTGTTTCCTTTTACAGAATGGTTTATGGATCACTTAATTAATTTTATGAACAGTAATCGCTCTCTTTCCCTACCATTATTTCACTTTTCTCTAATTACAACCCCATCACCTTCCCACATTCATTTTTCACTCTCTGTTCTAAAATTGATTGCAGTTAAGGAGAATTTTGTATTGAAGCAGTTGGAAGTTACATTGTCTTGGTTGGATTACAGTAAATGTTTTCTTTGGTTTGCATTACATTTGATTGTTGTTGTCTTTGAGCAGTAACCGTGTTCTTTTCCCCCCTCATTATATCATGTTTCACTCAATACAATCCCCTCAGATATCCCAGAACCCTTTGTTCACCCCCTACTCATTGACAAACAGTTTAACAATTTGTATGGATTGGATTGCATGAGTCTGATACGTTGTTGAGCCAAAATCTATTTCATATTTTTAAAAGAGTTGTCATGTATGGTTATTTAAAAGACTATTTGTTAATCAATCATGCGTGCAGGAATGAGTTTTTTCAGCCGAGGTAGCCATGGCAGAGGAAACAGAGGGAGAGGTAATTGGAACAGAGGCCCAGGAAGTCCAAGGTTCTCCATATATTTTGACGTTGACTCACAAGAGTTAGGCCAGTTGTTTCGGGTCAGATTTTTCAATTGCATTGGGCAAGGAGTGGTACAACCCAGGCCTAAAAGGCCTCCCTTCCAAGTTCTGCAAGCCTCGGGTATTCCTATGCCCCCTCATGTCTCATTGCAACCCGAGGTTCCCAAAAATGACGGATGGCAAGAGATTGTCCACCTGGCAATCTCCCAACATCGTGGCTGGCCCAATTTGTCTTTGCTTTCTCCTCTGCCTAACAATCAAATTGTACAAGTTTCCCCTGACCACTCGCCAGTGCAGTCCTCCCATGCTAGCAAAAGGTTGAAAATTGAGGCCCGCCATGCCCCTAACAAAGGAAAATCCATTGCTGCCCCTTCCTCGCCCTCCAATGGCTCTGAAAAATTTGTGTCTTCCCGAATGCATTTGAGGGACAATTGTTCTCACGTGATCAGTGAGATTAGGCTTAAAGGCTCAGCGCAACCAAAGGCAAGTTCAGGAAAATCGAAGGGTGACAACAACAATCAAGGAAAGATTGCATCTCAGAGTGGGAAATATGGCTTTTGAGTTTTTTGTATTTTATCTATTGTCGATGACAGTCGACTTCAGGAGTTTGGACAACATGTTTTATTTTTGGATATATGAGTAATGCATTTTTGAAAACAATGTAAAATATAAATGAGATAAATTGTCAAAATGTGCATGTGATTATGGGAGTCACAAGGAGGTATTTTTCTTAATTAACTATTTATGTTATGATTGTTAAGAGCTAAAGGGGGTCACAAGGGGTCCCACCTACTAGTTATTATTTATTTAAAAGGCTCTTATTATGATTATTACTCTTCCCCTTAACTAAAAGTTGGTTGATTCTTTTAATTAACTTAACTAATGAGTTGGTTCAACTACTTCAACCAATTCTAATTTGTTTAAACGCAAAAGGAAAGGGAGCAACAAAGGGAGATAGAAGGAGAAGCATACTAAGGTTTTCTCTTTGAGTTTATGCTGAGATAGTTCATTTTTCATTCATTCCTTAATTTATCACAAGCCTCATTCTGTTTATGATAGCAAGGTCTTATTGTGGACAGCAAGATTCAGGGTTGAATTACATCATTCGGTCACTTGTTTTTCAGAGGTGTTTATCTATCTTTGATAGTTTGTGTAGACTTGTATGTTTGTGAATTAGTTTTCATGACTGACAAAGGATATTGTGCAGAGTCGAGTGGGCAGCAATCTGTGGCAAGCTGATCCAGCTTTTAGAGTTCATTTTTTTATTTTATGTCGGAGGTCCTTTTGTATGTTCCATTGAGAATGTCTAAGTTTGAATTTGGTCCTAAATTTATGCATGAAATTTTGTAAAAGAATGACTCTTTGGTGAATTGGAATGAAATAAAGGATTGCTTTATGTCTCATCTGTCTTGATTTTCATCTTGGTGTCTTTACTTTTGTCTTTACATTTATTTCAGCAACTGTTATATTCAAAAAATTGCATAAAAAGTAAATTTCCAGCAAAGCTTTTTATTGATAAAAGACTAGACTAAGAACTGGTAATTAATACTTTTGAGTTAGGATGTTATTTTTGTTGGCTATAAACATAGGGTGAGATTTCCGTCTATTTTTCTTTAGCCAAGCAGAATATGAAAATGCTTGAGTAAGATCATTTCATATCTTTTTCTCAATAGTACCCAAGGGGGATAACGAATGTAATGTGGAAATATTTAAGGAATAGGCCCACTTAGTAGTTGGTGGGTAATAAATAGGCCCACTTTGTAGTTAGAAGGAATAATATAATAATGAGAGTTAATTAACATAAACCCTAATGAATACTCATGAGAAATTGTATATGCACATGAGTATCATTGTATTGGTTGTGTTGGATGTTCAGTATTGTATTGTAGAAAGCATAGTTTATGGAGTGATTCCTTCCATAAGGAGTAATTTATGGTGTTATCCTACCTTAAGGATTATCTCTATCTTCATAAGTCTATTATTGTGTGGATGTATTTGGTTATTATTAATTTAAGGGTTTTCATATTTTATCCATTAAGGTTTACTATAACTACCTTGTGAAATTTGGCAGTTTCCTCCACCCATTTTGTAAGATGATTAGTGAAAACCAAAATAAAGTGTCATTGGTTGGAAGGGTTTTCAGTAGATCCAACAAAATCCAAGCTTCATTTGTCAAATGGTTCCAAGGAAAATTGGGGTTGCAGAGGCATCTCATCGACATGAATAGGCCTTCTCATTCAAAAACATTCATCGCATTTGCTAACATATTCCTTAACATACTTATGAAGAGTTGGCCAATAGTACCCAACACATAGTATTTTCAGAGCAATTCTTTTGGAAACAAAATGACATCCATTTGGTTCATCATGACATGCATGAATCACATCATAAACTTCATCCTCATGTAGATAGTGATGAATTACCTCCATTTGGTTCATCATGGCATGCAATCACATCATAAACTTCATCCTCATGCAAGCAGTGACAAAGTACATGGTCAGGTCCTATCTTAAAAAAATATTTTTGAAACTTGTTGTATGAAGAAATTGTTCTAATGATTTTGCAATGTTCTTTATGGGAGAAGCATCGAGGACACTTTTCAGCGACAATATTGTTTGCAGAGTTAAAAAAACTAAGGGGTTTACAAGGACACAACAAATAAATTCTTATTGGGAAAAATGTCATCCACAAGGGCTTCTTCTAAGTTTTTCTCTAATCGAGACAAGAAATATACAACCACGTTTTCTCATTGAGGCTCGTCATAGTTAGATCAAATTCTTGCAATAAAATAAATCACCTAACAACTCGACCACCAACAACATGTTTATTCCTAAGATATCTAATACTAGAATGATCTGTGTAAAAAAAATAAGATATCCAATGATGTACTATTGGAATTTGTTGATGACATATATTATTGCAAGAAATTCCTTCTCAATAATAATATAGTTTAATTCAACTCTAGACATATTTTGCCTATGTAATAGATGACATATTTTTCCATGGCCTTTTGTTGTCCCAAAACAACACCTAAGG
>SNQJ01S0005726.1:77161-89286 GCA_010110895.2 Picea sitchensis | reverse complement strand
ATTTAATTGGGATGTGTTTGGTTTTAGAATGGATTATTGTATTTTTAGAGATACTTATGGCACTAGTGTTATCACAATTAATAGGAATGGGATCATCATATCTTATTTGTAATTCTTCTAAAGTTTGCTTCATCCAAAGAACTTGTGTGCAGTAGGATGCAGCAACAATGTATTTTGCCTCTGTAATGGATAGTGATGTGGATGCTTGTTTCTTACTTAGCCATGCTACCAAATATTTTCCTAGAAAGAATGCTCCTCCACTAGTGCTTTTCCTGTCATCTATACTACCAGCCCAATCTACATCAGTGTATGCATTTAATGTAAAGTATTTTTCTTTTGGATACCATAATCCAAATTCTAAGGTCCCTTTAAGATATCGAAAAATTATTTTTACTGTTTTTGGATGAGTTTCCCTAGGTGCAGATTGAAATATTCCCACTAGTCCTACAACTTGCATGATGTCAGGTCCAGTTGTTGTTGAATAGAGCAAACTTTCGATCATTGATCTGTACATAGTTCGATCTACTTTTGGTGGGTCATCATCTAGGCTTAGTTTACATCCAGTGACCATGGGAGTACTTACCGGTCTATTGTCTTCCATTTGGAATTTCTTCAACATTTATTTGATATATTTGGTTTGGGAAATAAATATTCATTTTTCTGATTGAGTGACTTGTAAACCTAAGAAAAAAGACATTTCTCCCAGCATAGACATTTCAAACTCTTCTTGCATTTATGTTGCAAATTTTATGCTCATTATAGAAAGATTACTCCCAAATATGATATCATCGACATATACTACCACAACAAACATATTTTGATCTTCAATTTTGATATATAAGTTGTTGTCAGTATCGCCTCTCTTATATCCTTGTTTTTATAAATACTAATATAACCTTGAAAACCATGCTCTTGGGGTTTGATTAAGACCATATAAAGCTTTTTTTAGCTTGCACACATAGTCTTGATTTTATGTTAGCATGAATCCTTCTGGTTGTTCAACATAGACTTCTTCTTCTAGAGTTCCATTCAGAAATGTTGACTTGACATCCATCTGATAAATCTTGAAATTCATTAAGCATGCAAGTGCCAAGAACATCCTGATGACTTCTACTATTGCTACTGGAGCAAAAGTTTCTTCAAAATAAATACCTTCTACTTGAGCATATCCTTTGCAAACTAATCTGTCTTTGTTCTTTATAATCTCCCCATTTTCATTCAGTTTGTTCTTAAAGATCCACTTAGTTCCTACCACATTCTTGTCCTTAGGTCTTGGAACTAATTCCCAAGTCTGGTTCCTCTCTATTTGGTCAAGTTCTTCATTCATTGCCTTTGTCTAGTTTTTACTTTTGTTGGCTTCTTTAAATGATTTAGGTTCTATCATAGACAACATTGCATGTTCTGAGTCAAATGTGAGTTTCCTTCTTGTTTATACTCCTACATTTTTATCTCCAATGATCTGACTCTCGGGATGATTCTTTTGAACTCTTTTCGATGGAGCTTTTGGCAAGGGAGTTTCTTCATTGTCTTCTTCATCAATATACGGTTCATTTTCCTATGTTTCATTAACATCATCTTCTTGTTGAGAGTCTACACCATCATCTTCTTGTTGAGATTCTTTATCAATTTTTGATATGTCTTGGGATATGCTCTTCTTTAGTTTTAGATCATCTATATTTACATTGGCACTTTCCACTATCTTTAGTAGTCTAAGATTATAACATCTGTCTATATGTTTTCTTATTAGGTGAATAACCTAAAAATATTCCTTCATCAGATCTTGGATCAAACTTTCCTAAATTATCTTCATCATTCTTAATGTAACATTTACTTCCAAAAATTCTAAAGTGTTTAACAGATGTTGTTTTGCCAAACCATAGTTCATAAGGAGTTTTGTCATGGTTGGGTCTCAACGAAGCTCGATTAAGTATGTGGATTGTTGTGTAGATTGCATCTCTCCAGAATTTTTCTGGAAGCTTGGCTTCATTTAACATGGTTCTTGCAGCTTCTTGAACTGTTATGTTTTTCCTTTCCACCACTCCATTCTGTTGAGGAGTCCTGGGAGCTGAAAACTATCTTTTGATACCATGATTTTCACATAATTGAATGAACTCTTTATAGGTGAATTCTCCTCCATTGTATGATCTCAAACATTTAATTTTGAGATCTATTTCATTCTCTACAAGGGCTTTGTATGTTTTAAAATTCTCAAAGGATTCTAGTTTTTCTTTTAGAAAGTATACCCAGGTCATTCTTGTGTAATTATCAATGATCAACATAAAATAATGTTCACCATAAATACGTATAGTTCTGGTAGGTCCACATAGATCTATGTGAATAATTTCTAATGGTTTTGTTGTGGAATGCTCTTTTGTTTTGAAACTAACTCTTGTTTGCTTCCCTATTTGACAGTGCTTACAAATAGAATCTGAAAGCTTAATAACTTTTGGCAGATCCCTTACTGCCTCCTTCTTGTTGGCTTTGATTAAGTTGTCAAAGCTTAAATGCCCCAACCTTCTATGCCATATCCAGATTTCATCTTCTTCACTTAAACAACATTTTTCTCCTTCATCTACATCAAGGATGTACACATTGCTAGATGTTCTTGGTGCAACTGCTAATAGCTTTCCAGTATCATTTCTTCTAATCTCACATTTCTGAGAATCAAAGGTAAGTATGTGACCCTGATCACGTGTCTGACTTACACATAGGAGATTAGGTTTGAGATTTTCTACTAGAAGTACATCTTCTACTTAGGTCTTGTTATTCTCTAAACTGACAGTGCCTTTTCCTAGTATTTTGGCTGACATATTATCTCCAAAGGTTACTTTTCCTTTTCCTTTTTCCTTTGATTTTTAACTTGAGAAATTTGTTTTGATCTCTAGTTATGTGTTTGGAACATCCATTCTCTATATACCAATGACATCCTTGGTTTCTCGCATATAGGGCTACATTGCACTATCTTTTCTTTATTTGTTTTTTCTTCCATACTTTTTTATTGTTGGGAATATTTATCCTTTTGTCATATTTTGACAATCTACATTCACTAGCTTCATGACCATAGTTGTTGCATTTGTAACATTCAACATTCTTGGATTGTACTTTCTATAAGCTTTACAGTGTATTGCTTTATGTCCAAAAAATTTGCAGGAATAGCAATAACCAAGGAAGATATATTGATTTATGTTAGAGGGATTCCTTCTAATGATTCTATTCTTCTCGTCATCTTTTTCTTTAGTAGGAAGTGCAGATTTTTGTTTATTTGGAATAGTTTTCAATGGTATTGTTCGTGTCTTGTTTTCTTTTCTTCTTATGGAGTTCTTAAGAACATATGCATAGATGGTTTTGTCATTTTCTTGTTATGTAGAGGGATCATATCCTAGTCCTGTCTTATCATTTGATGATCTATGATTGCTAAGAATGTTATTCATGATTTTTGAGTTATTTTCAAACTTAGACTGAATATCTTTTTTTTTCTAGTTTCCCTTTTAGTTGAACTATTTCATCCTCCAATATCTTACATATTTGTTGTTTTACATTGAGATGTTTATTCAAGATTTCTTCTTTTCTTTTGGTTTCTTGGAGTTGAGTTTTTAACTCAATAATCAATTATTTTCACTCACTAATGGTTTTGGAAACCTCCTTTTCTCTTGATTTAGTAGCTTCTTCAATCTCTAGAAGTTGTTCCCTTAGTAATTTGTTTTTATTTTTAGATTTTCTTAGTTCTTCAATTGCACAAATGAATTCTTCCTCGAGGTTCACTTCTTCTTCATCTTTCGAATGATTATCATCTTGATTTTTCATTCCCATAAATAGAAGCTATAACTCATATTCTTTACTTTCTTCAGATGAGCTATTGTCTTCTTGGGTAAATAAATTTTTCTTCTTCTTGTAGAACTTCCTTTTATCTTTGGTTTTTCTTTTCTTCTAATCTTTGAAGGTTATTTCATCATCACTTTCCTCCTGCTTAGGATAGGGACATTTATTGGCAAAGTGTCCAATTTTTCCATGGTTGAAACATATTGCAGGAATCTTTCCCTTGTATTTCCCAGTCCCTTTCTTGAGTTTCTTCATGAAGTTGGCAATTTCTTCATCAAATATATCTGATAACTCGTCATTGGTCTTTTGCTCCTACTTCATATTTGTTTTATATGCCTTAAAGGTTGTTTCTCCTTTGATGTTTTTTTGTTCCATGTTCTCATCTCATATGATGTAGGAATTCCATGGAGCTGATCTATTGTGAGTTTGTCAAGTTATGGTCTATCTTCAATTGTGGAAATATTGGCATCATATCTCATAGGCAATGACCTTAAGATCTTTTGTACAATAGGTTTATGGTTAAGTTCTTCGCATGCTTCTCTGATTGATTTAACTACCTCATCTACCCTATGAAAGTATTCAAAAATGTTCTCTTCTTATTTCACCTTCAAATTTTCAAACTGAGCTATGTAGGTTTGTAGTTTGGCTTCCTTGACTTTGCTATCTCCTTCATATACAACCTCCAGTTTGTCCTAGATTTCCTTAGCTGACTTACAATGAAATAACTTCACAAATATAGGATTTGTTAATCCTCCTAGAATGACATTGACTGCTCTTGATTTGTCATTACAAATATTATTTCTTGCAGTATATGTGGGTGGAGTATTTGGTGCAGTGTAATCATCTACAACAAATTTACAAACATCAAAACCAAGAGCCAACATGTAACTTTTCATTCTTATTTTCCAGAGAGCATAACCACCTCTATTAAACAATGGTGCTTTGTTGGAAGACATTCCCTCTTGCTAATCCATTTCTTTCAAGATCTACCTTCCAGTTATTAGACTATGTTGAAGGTACTCGCTCTGATACTAATTGTTGAAATACTGAGAGGGGGGGAGGTGAATCAGTACTACCCTTTTTTATACAATTAGTAATTAATTTGTTATTTTATTAATCATCACAATAGATCATCAATGGATTTGTATTTAAAATCAATTATATAAATATAATTAATAAGAATTACAAGGCTTTATAAAGACTAGTCTAAGATTATTAAGGACACCAATCCTCATTAGAGTGCCAACTCTTGGAGACACAAATCCCCTTCTTCAGGGCACCAACCCTAGGAAGCACCAACTCCCTTGTCTTTAGGGCACCAACCCTAGGAAGCACCAACTCCCTTGTCTTTAGGGAACCAACCCTAGGAAGCACTAACTCCCTTTTTTTTAGGGAAATAACCCTAGGAAGTACCAACTCCCTTGTTTTCACACTTTACTTAGTAAAGGATATGAATCGTTCCTTTCTCCTCCCTTCCACCCTCACTGCATACGTATCATCAATTTTTCGTCTTGGACTCTGCTTCTTCTTTTGATCTTCTGATTTGGACTTCATAGACACTTTCTTCTCACCATTATTTCTTGTTTATATAGTCTTCCAACTGGTTTGAATTTGAACCATTGTGTCTTTTGACAATGAACCATTGTACCCTTTCATTTAAATGATAATATTAATCTTGAAATAATATCATTTTTCCCTTTTTTTATTTTTTATTCATAATGCTCATTTTTTAACTCTTCTTTAATCATGACTGTGTATTGGTTCATTAGTCTACAGATCTTGAATTTTTGGGAATTCAAGTCTTAATCAATAGGTGCTCCCTTCAAACCAAAATTTGTGTGATCGCGATCTCGACACCATCAGCTTATCTATTCCAAGCATTGTTTTGTTAGCACTTTCTTCTTTTGCCCCTATTCTTCTACATGGGACCATATTCAAACATCTGAGGGCTTATTTACTTCTAGCCCCTTTATCTTCTTTACCTTATCACATGACTAGTGTTGGAACCATGTTCTCTGGTACTTCGTCCTTCGGGACTTCCGACTTTTGCAGTTATTCAATCCTCCCGGAGTACATTTCGTTGAAGTGTGTATATTGTATTCACTAGTATATGGGACGGTCAATATTTAATCATCCATTGGATGGATGATCCTGGCTTATCCAATGGCTTCAAACAAATTGACAGTTATGACTTAATCTGCAGTTGAGTGGACGGTTCTCGTTCACTTTAGGACTTCAACGTTTCAGGACTTCGTCGAAGGGTGTATCAACACTCCCTACTTGATAACCTTCACATGTCCAGGAGCTAGGACTATAGACTTAGGCACAAAGGTGCTCCCACTCTCTGGGTATTCAGCTATTTGTGACTCTGAGACTCCGGGCTACTCGAACTCTAAGGTAGGTCAATGCCTCCAGAGTGTTTACCTATCAAATAAATCATAAATTTGTGGGGACCGCTTACTGTCAGTTGTTAGTACACATTACGGTATCCTTCCACTGTACTCGATCAAATGATCAAAAGATATTCTGGTGGATCTTAGATCAACGGCTAACATCAATTCGTGACTTCGGCCTTTGGCGCTTTGGGTAGTTTTGCTGGAAGGAAAAGATGGTTATCCTGGAGGTTGTAGTCCAGGACTAACGTGGCATGCTGATGTCACCTATGATGACATGGACCTGTAGTGGGTGTGCCACGTGTCACCCTGATTTGTGACTTTCACGAACCTTATGTTCCATATGTATTTGAAACTTGTCATCATCTAATCGGGCCACATGTCCTTTCTGACTAGGATTTTGACTTTTCATTACTTCATAGCTTTAGGAGATTTGGTACTTTTATACCATCCTTCGATCATTGCCTAAGTGTAGAATAGATATATCACCATAGATATTTCCTTGTCTTGATGATATGGTCGACGTTATTTCGTGACTTTGGGATTTCGTGGATTCTTACTTGTTTCCAGTAATCTTTGTAGTGGTGAAGCTCCATAATATCAAATATTTATATCTCCTGCTTGATCTAATGACTGAGAAATAACCTGAACTTTCTCCACGAGATTTGAAGGTCTGTGTTTACTTCACAATTTCAGAGCTTTCAAGACTTCGTGTGTTATGGGGTCCACTTATCCTGTCCTTCCACTTGATTATATATTACGATCAGGATAGATCCCGAACTAATCTAACGATTGTTATAACTTGATCCTTTAGAAGAGATTCTTATGTGTAGGCTTGGGATTTTGCGCAACCTGCTACCTTATTTCTCCTGAGCTTTGATCTTATCACTTGCACTCGGTTGAAATCAATGACAATATCATACCACTGTCTCTAACAGTAAGTACTATTGTATGATCATGTAATCTTTGAACACGTGATTAACAAGGTTCAAAACCAACAACAATAATCAAACAAAGTATCACATGCACAATCATAATTCAAACATAAATGATGAAGTAAAGCTAATGTTAAATAGAAAATCCACAAATGGATTTAAAAAAAAAAAAATTGATATTACTAATATGTAGTAGACGAATAGCTTGTAGCATGTTCTCTTTTGGACTCTAGAGGAAATTTTAGAGCCTCTTTGATTATGTATTTTGTTTCAAATATGTATTACACTTGGTGCCATTTTGATATATTCACCCTCACATGGTATATACATGTGCATATTTTGTCTCTAATGGTTTGGAATATTTAAAATATATATTTTTAAATAAAATTTTAATATTTTATGTACTTTTTAGTAAATTGAGTCATAAAATTCAAACCAATCCAATTCCAAGCCGAGTTCGATTTGAGTTCAAGCAGAGCATCGGTCGATTCTGAGGTTGAGTCCAATTTTAAAACAATGATTATTAGTGATTAGATATGATGTTTGTAAATGTTGGGGTCAATTATCTTCATATCTTGGTATTCCCAAGCAAAAGTAGTGTTATGGATTTGAAGTAAATTCACTAGGACTTCTAAAGGGTAATATTTTGCATAAAGTTTGAAATCAATGTATCCTCATCTAAATCGTTTAATGCAGAAGAGTGCATCTCCTTCCTCCAAATCAACTCAAAGTGGTCCCTCAAGTTCTAAAAATGGTTTATCTAGAGGATACATAGTAATTTTCTTAAGATAGTGTCCATGAGTAATATTCATATCCCTTGTTTTGCAACTAATGTAGACATTAGTTGTTGTCAATCAAGGCCTACCAAGGATCAACGGGTGGTGTTGTAGGGGCTAGTCGACTTTGTCGACTAAACCCACCAGTCGACTAGAAGTATTCGGTCAAGTGTGGTAGTCGAAAATGTAAGTCGGTCGAAGCATATTCTAACCGAATGACCCAGGTAGTTATGTAGTTACAACTGCTTGGTAACTAGATAGGTAGGAATATAAATAGACAAGCACAAAGATACTTTGATAGCTCTGGTTGTGAGATGGTATACATTGTACTACATTGTTATATCCATCAATATATACAAATCTTTGGGCTCTCACTACTTATGTATGTCTTTATGTATATCTATATGTGTGTATCTTCTATGTTTCTTATGTAAGGACATCAAAGATAGTTTTCTATCATTTTTCAAAGTCGAAGATGTCACACACTTGACTGAACAAAATTTAAAATAAATAAAACAACAACCAGGCGAGTCGGTATGGGAGTATGATAAAAGATTCAAACATATCTTGCGCCAAATTCCGACAGCAATCAATCAAATCTTGCTAGTTTATTGGTACGTTGTTGGTTTGTTGCAATAGGTCCGCTTACAATTACGCTTGTACGAAATAACCACTTGCAAAGATGTGTTACAAAAGGAACAATGCGTTGAGACAGATGACGATGAGTCGTCAACTGTTGCGTCGACTGGAAGACTTGAAGAAAAAATAGAGCATCTACAACAAACTATAAAGAATTTGTTCATAAGAACAAATGAACTTTGATGCACTACATGTTGCGAACAAGGACATGCGAAGGAAACATGTAGCCTCAATGATCAACCACCAGCAACATCAAATGCACATAGAGTACAAGCTCAAAAACATTATAACATATGTGAGGGCCTGATTGATCATAATGTACAAGATTGTCAACATAATTTGAAAAACACTAAGTGGTGTCACATCTGTGAAGCTTCAAATCACAAAAAATCGGAATGCTACTTTAACACGCGAAATCAAACCAGTGTACAAATAGTCTACCACACATAAACCACCGACCAAGATAACAATTACGATCGAAGAGACAACTACTATGGTAGAGTTCAAGGTCGAGGATGCCATGGTCTATTCGGTGGTCGAGGTCAAGGTCTGTTACACATAAAAAATACTCACTTTGATAAGTGTCGCAAGTGTCGCATGTTGCTCACAAGTGTCGCAAGTGTCAAGAAAAGCATACTACCATGAAGCCTATGTCATGCTTATGACAACATTAAGAAGACACTTAAAATGCCTCAAACACTTGATTTGAAGGAAGAGGAATGGTTAAATGAAGTTAAGTACCTCTTGCCACCTGAAAGAATCATTGGATCTAGGGTTTTAGAAGAGAGCGCTCCCCTATATCTCTCTTAGGAGCGCTGGCGCTCCCCTATAAACTGCTAGGGAGCGTTATAGCACTGAACAGCCTTGCAAGAGGAGCGCTATTGATTTTAAGAGTGTTGGTGCCCCGCTAAAGCCTACGAGGGAGTGCTATAGCGCTCTGATGGCCCTTTTGAGGGAGCGTTGCCTATTCTGGGCAGGAGTTGGTCTGTTGAGGAGAATAAGGAGAAGATCTTTCAATCTTGGAAGGCAGTTGAATTTGAATTCCTGGTTTAGCCATGATCTTAGGGAAGATCCCTGACTCAAGTAGGAAAATCCTCAACTTACCCTAAAGATACCTCAAGAGGTTAGGCCTCTCTAAACCTATATAAACAGGCTCTATCATGGTGGAAAGGAGGAAGAATTAGAAGCATGAAACCTGTGATCTCATAGGAAACACACAGTGAACTGGAGGAGAGTAATCAGTGAAGTTGTTGTCATCCGGATCGTGGATCTTTTGAGCAAGGGTTAGACAAAGAGGATTTGACGAAGCTGCTGCATTCGTATCTACGGCTGTAAGTTACTTCCGTCATTGTTCTCATCTATATGACACGCTTGGCCTGTTTCTTTCTAGTTTGTGTTTAATATCACATGAACTTGTCTCTGATAGATAGGTCTATTTCAAGCTAATATCAGTAGAGTAGGAAGTGGTTGTACCCTTGTTTGTCTACAAGGCTTATCGAGGAGCGAAAGATTGGAGCTCAACTCGGAGCGTGCAGGGACAAACACCGATAAAAGGTACTTCTTTTCTCCTTCCTTCTCACACACTAGTCCACCTAGATCTAAAAGGAATTTAGTGACCATGATAATCACTTTCTGTCTTAGAGTTAAGAGTCTAGCTCTTTGAGGAGATCTACTTGTCCGCAGGGAGATTTTCCTTCAACAGAAATTGGCGACCATACTGGGGAATCGAATCGAAACTTTTGGTTTTGATTTTTCCTCATAGACCTTGCCTTACACTCTGATTTTTTTCAGACCTTGTTCACCCCTTTGTATTTGATTTCATTTTCTAATTGACTCTTTACCCCATCACACTCAGCTTACCTGTCAAAATTTGATCAAAATTTTGGGTTTTTGGACAATTTTATGAGTTTTTTTAGCCTGGCGCCCCCCTGCCCATGTTAGCAGAGTGCCAGCACTCCCTGGAAGTGTTAGACAAAGCTTTATAACGCTCTGGTAGCCCTTATACCAGAGCACCAGCCCTTTTTGCCCAAAATCTCTTCAAAAATTGCAATTTTTGGAGGTCCAAACCCTATTTTTTCACTTGCTGCGCTGCTTTGTGATTCAATGATTCTTCCTTTGACATGCTTCCTCCTAAGAAGTAAACACCTTGATGTTCATATTTTATGCCCTTCTTCATTATTTTTGAGTTTTTGTTGTTGAGAGCTTGAAATCGATCCCCTGCTTTCTTCTCTCCTATCCGATTGAGCAGGAACTCTAGTGAAGGACATTAGAAGTCTGTGACTCTTCTCATTTGGTTCATTAAAGTCATCTGATCCAATTTCTTTCTCCTTCCTTTTGCGTTTTTTATTTTCTTTCTCTTGTTTGATTGCAAAAGGGTGTGTTGTTTGTGTGAAATCTATGTTTTCTTGTCTGAATCTCCTTGATCTGAAAGGGTAGTTGGCAGGACAAGTTTTTCATTGAATTAATCATCATTTGCATGAAAACGACAAAAGTGCATCTTAATGATTAGTTTGCATATTAGTTTGCATTTCTGAAATGTTGTAGCATCATATTGGATTTGATTGAGAACAAAATTGATTGAGGGCATTCCTTATCAAGTGTTTGATAGTGAAAATGACTCTTCCTCTTTCCCTTAAATAGGTATTCATTGAAAAGAAACGATTGCTTATCATACTTCATGCATATTTTTGGTAAGTGAGTCATCATTCCATCAGTTTCACTTTCGTACACCCTCTGAGTAAACAACAGCCATTAAAATCAACGCTTAACTAAAATTTATCAGATTTTTTACATCTTTGTTAGCAAACCTACATTAGTTTAAGGTGTAGGGCTTTGGAATAGGTTGAAAGGATAACTTTCCAAATCTATCAAACAAACTTAGTATCTTGCGGTAGAGAGAGTCAAATACAATTGTCGTATTGGCTTGCTGGGATCCCCCTCTCACACAGGGGTTACGCACGAGGTCGCATTCGGGTGAGTTACGGAGATTATCCCTCCGTGGCCCAACTGTTTATAGTGGTCGGATCGTATATTGGGGGTCACTGGAAGGTATACCCACGATTATGTGTGGGAGCCTTTCAAGCTGATTTCGGACTGGTTATCCTGCCCATACGTTCCGACTGGACTGTCGATTGTACCCGCCCAGGGGTTGAATACGAGTTGGTGACCTTAGTAGCCACAATATTTAGGGTCTCATACAAGGTGACGGTGAAGGGAATTCTCACTATGCCTGGAACAAACGTTGGTCAAACTCACTCGGGCTCCTTAGAGGGTAAATCCACAATTACTGCATGGAAGCTTGCACCAAGGCGTAAATTCGTTAAGCAGGTCGCCAACGTAACTGATCCACCCGCTCTATCCCCACCCCTTCCTATTTTGATCTCACGGCGTTGGATTTCATCACCAACTAGTGGTTTCATCATAGGAAGGTTTCTTTGATTGTTTGCTTCTCAGATTCTTAGCGTGTGTTGTTTGTTTTACTTAGTGGACCTTAGGTCGAGTCAGTGTTAATGGCATTGAATCCTGGGAGTACCAATGGAGGAACCCCTTCTCCTGGGGAACCT
>SNQJ01S0005726.1:29671-58603 GCA_010110895.2 Picea sitchensis | reverse complement strand
GAACAATATAGCAAGGGATCTCATACACCCACTAGTGCTCAGCCACTAGGGGCACATCCATAGGGATGTCCATATCTCTATCTCACTGTGTCTCACAGGAGAACCACACTCACTAGTGCTCAGCCACTAGGATCATGTTCACCTGTGTTCATCCATAGGCACGTCCACTCAATAGATCTTCTTTCCCACTTCATTACACAAGAGATTCATCTGGAGTTCATCATATCAACTCTCTTCTTAGATGAGGCTAATACATCATCTTCATCTCTGTCTCATGACGATGCACCCAGCTCTATGGGAATTCACACGTTCACCTTGTGCTCAGCCACATGCACGTCCAACTCAACAGATCTCCTTTCTCACTACGTTACACAGGAGAACCATCTGGAGTTCTTCTCAACTCTCTCTCATGTCGACTTAATCAGTTTGTATCTTGGAGGATGCCTCATGCAGTTGTAATCATCAACAAAAACAAACTAATTCTATGGCTCATCACTAGTGTACATTGATGGGTTTACAAGTGATGCAATCCACTAATATGGGGAAGAATCCATTGGGTTTCCTTATGATGTCTTCCTTGGGACAAAAATATGAGATTTAAATAAAATATTATTAGATTGTAAATAGAAATATCTTAACAATAATCGAAATTTTATTTCTACATATCTACATTTCTATATTTTTTGAGTTCTATAGAGTTGATCCCTTTCAACACTTAATAGATCCAAGGTTAAGATGGATCTAATTTGGTTTAGTTCAATCGTAAGTGATTGATAGTTAGATAATTGTGTTGTAAAGCTTCTTGTTACTCAAATCATTAGTATACACACTTATTATTTTAATGAAAAGATGGAGTGGAATTACTACCAAACTTATTATTTTAGATAATTTTTTTATAAAGAGTCATGTTATTCATATCATTGATCCAAATATACTAATTGTTTTAAGGAGAATTTCAAGTTGAATTATTTCCCAACTTGTCAAGCCAATATGCATAAATGTTCTATAATCCATTTCTATTTATCAAAATTCTTAAATATTTGTCTTCCCATAATATAATGTTTGCTCATAGGAAAAACCCTAGGTTATGGCTATGGAGACAGGCTTCGACCCTGGTATGAATATCCATTCAATGACAGGGATGTGATTCATTCCTTTGTTAGATCTCTCTAATGCAGTAGTTGTAATCCAATGCATCTGTTACTAGGTGGATGGGGTGTATAGCCTGAGAAATGGTGTAGTTGTTAGAGTTAGTGAAATCAACATGGAAGAAGATGAAGTAAACTACGAGGTGGAGGACTATGTCAACAACAAAATCTTTGTATCAAAAAAGGAATTTAAATTGTGTCATAGGTACTACAGTATAGGTTTCGAGGCGGATCAGGAGTCGTTGGATGCTCCTCCATGTAGTAATCGGATCGGGGTTAGAAACCTCCCCATTTTTTAGAGGATTTAAGGTGATAAGGATGGTAAGCTACCATTTTCATATAATCCTCCAAGCGTTTGATATCCCAACTCAAAATTTGAAGGGGATGAGTCTCTTTCTTTTCACATTCCTCATTTGCTAGAAAACATTGCTCCCTCTATGCATGAAGAAAAAAACTCAACAAAGTCTCTAGGGGGTAAAACAGGTTCATAGGTCACAATTTCAGTTAAATCCAAGCCAAACCACAAGTGCTAGAAAGTGTGGCAAGAAAAAAAAATATGGTTATCGGCATAGACCTAGATATTGGCGATATCCCAGAGCTAGTTGGAAAAACCGTAGTCGGGAGGTTTTGTGGTAAGGTGGTCTGCCCTACATCCCTGGCGGGATGGCTAGATGAAATTGTTAGGGACCTAACCTACCTAACCCCTCAAGTGGGTAGAATAATATATTTCCATGTAATAAAGGTCAATATTAATAAGGCCTAGCAATAAGGAGGAATAAGTCAAATGTAAGAAGACCTAATAGAAGCTTCCGCTTCTAGAAGGATCTTCCTCTAGATTATTTCCTTGGATAGATAGATTTAGTATAAATAGGAATAGAGGGTATGAGAATTTTTGTCTTTGATATTATTGTAATAGAGCTCTGTTATGTTCGAGGTTGCCCCCTTGAAGAGGCAAGTGAACATTTCTCTCAGTAATCAAAGTGCTCTTTCTGGTGTTATTATGGTATTAGTTTGGTATTATTCTGGTATTGTTCTGGTTATATCATTGTTTCTATGCAATTTCTAGCTAATTATTTATGTTCTGCATACTGATTTATATCTGGAATACTACAAGTGGTATCAACTCACCTTCCTTGGCAGAAAATTGTGGGTTAAATTTTTTCAGGGTAGAGACGTATTCTGGCATCTTTAAGCTACAAAGATATGTCGTTACACGCATAAACCAGTGGTCATGGATTCATACATGTAGGAAATACAAGTGGTACTTAAGCGCACATTTGTTGGCCACCCTTGTAACCCATGTTGGTACCCCTTCGATTGGTAGCACATCAGACAACACTTGTATACGGATCGACCTAGATCTCCTAAAGCCCTCCATAGATAAATCGACCGACCAACTGACTGTTATAGTGCCATCGAGAACAACACCTGAGAAGATACTCTATAGTACTTGGGTAGTCGGGTAGTACGGCTAAGGGCACGTTCTAGCCTCCTTAGTTGGTGCCCTGATATATTGGGTTGAGTACTATTGTTGGACCCTGCATGTATATCAGAGAGTTATAGCACAGGGAAAACCCTTGTCTGTATAACCCTTGAATACCCTAACCCTTGGGAAGGAAACATAAATAGAACCAGCAAGATCTATTGTCGTGCTACAGTGTCTTCTACATTCTAGTTGTGAAATTACTACACATTTATTCATGTTAATCATTTGGTCATTTTGTCACTATTATATTCTTCAGGCCGGAGTATAACTCTGCAGGAGTAAAAAAAAAAAAAAGTATAGTGGTCCCGCCGGCACATTTATTTGGGACCTATTCCATTGGATTCCCCTTTTCTCCCTGATCACAATCATACCCTTCATTTTTAATCCTTTTTGTTTCAATGGACCTCACCCCTTCCCTATTTCCCTATTTTGTCGCATATTCCATTATATTTCCCTTCAAGCACTGATTGACGTGGTACCTATCACTTCTAAGTCCTTTTTTTGTGGTCCCACCCACCCATTTTTTTCCTTACCCACACTTCCCCTCTCCAAATGGCCGCCACTCACAACCAAGAACTCCAAACTTCCATCAATTAAGCCCATGTCTCCATCGAACATCCCACACCTCAGATGGATTCTACCCATTCCCGCATTGACAAATTAGAGCACAAATTTAACAACATGGAAGCCAACCTCACAACCCAATTGACCTCCCTCCAGTCTATTGTCAATCAATTGTTGAACCACCCTATGAGTCCTTCCTCATCATACCAACCTGATGTTGTTGATTCCTCTCAGTTTCCACATTTTCATTCCAACTCCTTTCATCATGAACCTCATCTTCCCTGTGTAGAGGTCAATAAATTTGATGGCTCTGATCCTACAGGTTGGGTCACTCAAATGGAGCATTATTTTTCTTTGCATGGTATTACTGACAAGTTGGCCAAACTTCACTATGTTGTCCTCTATCTAAATCATGAATGTTGGCAATGGTGGCAATGGCAAAAAAATTCACATCGAGGGTATATTGTCTGGACCCAGTTTGTTATTGAGCTCTCTGCCCACTTTGATACTGATACCCACTATCTCGGTCGTTTGACCAAGTTGAAATAGTCAGGCACAGTGGAAGACTTCATCACTGCTTTTGAGTATTTGGCCTTTCGAACAGAAGGCATGTCAGATGCATTCTTCTGTGAATGATTTATCAGTGGTCTCCGGATGAAATATGATCCCAGGTTCTCATGGCCCGCCCTCCAACTTGGTTGGAAGCTACTAAAAGTGCTAAAGAGGCCCAACAAGTTGTTTTTTCCCATAACAAAAACCCCCTTTTGTTCCTCACCCTCAATCCACTAATCCTAACCCCCCTGTCACTCCCCTCAAGGTCCAGAAACTAACTAGGGCTGAAATGGTTGAATGCCAACTAAAGGGTATTTGTTATAATTGTGATGAAAAATATTTTCCGGGGCACAAATGTAAGGAACAAAAACTATTTATGGCCATTTTCAAAGATGTTCTTGAAGAGGATGTGATAGTTCCCCTTGTTGAAGAACCCTCCCTTCCCGACACCACCCAGGAGCCAGTTGACCCACCTACAGTTGACCCACTTATTTCCTTGCATGCCCTCACTGGCTTCTCGGCCCCACAAACGCTCAATCTCATTGGCTACATTAAGCACAAGAAGTTCATCATCCTTGTTGATAGCGGTAGCACCCACAATTTTATTCATCGTCGCATTGCCCAAGAAACCAATTGTTATATTTGTGTTGTCAATAATTTTCAAATCATCATAGCCAATAGTGGGTCCATGAAATGTGGTGGGCGTTGTAAAAATGTTTGTCTTCAAATTGGACATTACCAACTGAAATCTCATATGTTTTCCATTGGCATGGGAGGTTGTGACATTGTGCTAGGTGATGAATGGTTATGCACTTTGGGTCCCATTCTTATGGATTTTAAGGAATTAACCATGCAATTCCAGCAGGAAGGACAAAGGTATCAATTCCAAGGTCTCACAACTGGTTCTTCTAAGATCATTAGTTCCCATCGCATGGAAAATCTCCTCAAGAAAGGCCACTCTGGTATCATTTCTCAACTCCATTCTATCCAAGCCGTTGAGACACCCTCTATGCATCCTAACCGCCAAGCTATCCTTTCCACACATCAAGTTGTTTTTTCCACCCCTCAGGGAATTCCTCCTTCTCATGGTGTTCATGATCATTGCATTCCCCTTGTTCCTGGCAGTCTTCCTCCCAATGTTCTCCTTTATCGTCACCCCTTTTCCCAAAAGAATGAAATTGAGAAAAATAATGCAGGAATTGCTCCAAGCAGGTGTTATCCACCCTAGTACCAATCCTTATTCTTCCCATGTGTTCATGGTACTTAAGAAAGAAGGTACTTGGCACATGTGTCCTAACTTTCATGCCCTCAATAAGCTCACCATCAAGGACAAGTTCCCCATTCTTGTCATTGATGATCTCTTGGATGAGTTGAGTGGTGCTCAGTACTTCACTAAACTTGATCTACATTCTGGCTACCACCAGATACGTATGCAAGAAGCTGTCATACCCAAGACTGCCTTTTGAACTCATGAGGGTCACTATGAGTTTTTGGTTATGCCCTTTGGCCTGTGTAATGCCCCCTCTACCTTCCAAAGACTCATGAATCATGTCTTTCGTCCTTTTCTCCGTCATTTTGTGTTAGTTTTCTTTGATGATATTTTCATCTATAGTAAAACTTGGCAATCTCATCTTTCCCATGTGGATCAAATTCTCCATCTACTCTCATAGCACCATTTTTTCCTCAAATGCTCTAAATGTGCCTTTGGAGCCTCAGAAGTAGAGTACTTGGGTCATATTGTTGGAAAGGTTGGTGTCCGGGTGGATCCTAAAAAGATTGAAGCAATGTAGGATTGGACTCGCCCCAAGACTATCAAAATCTTGCGTGGTTTTTTGTGTTTAACTGGCTATTATCGCAAGTTTGTTTGGAATTATGGGAAGATTTATTCCCCTCTCACTGCTCTCCTTAAAAAGAATACTTTCACTTGGATTCTCGCAACAGATCAGGATTTTCAAGCTTTGAAGGCAGCTATGTGTACTACTCTGATCTTGGCCCTTCCTGATTTCACAAAAACCTTTGTCCTCGAATCTGATGCCTTGTGCAAGAAGGCAGACCTTTGGCCTTTACTAGCAAACAATTGTCCAAATTCCATTTGGGACAATCAATCTATGAAAAGGAAATGTTGGCTATTCTGCATACAGTGGATCTTTGGCACCCTTATCTCCTGGGGAAACACTTCCAAATTAAGACAGGTCATCAAAGCCTCAAGTATTTTCTGGAGCAACTACCTTCCTCCCTAGAGCAACAAAAATGGGTAACTAAGCTCTTTGGTTATGATTATGAGATCATTTACAAGAAAGGCAAGGAAAATGTGGTTGTGACGCTCTTTCTCGAAAATATGAAGATGAAGGGTACCTTTTTTTCCATCTCCTTCATTGTACTAGATTGGCTCCAAGATGTGCGCCAAGAATGGCTACATGATCCTAAATATCGCATATGATCCAACAATTTAAAGCCAACTCTCCAATTTCCCTAGGGTACTCTTGGCATAACAATGAACTTCGCTACAAAGGTCGTTTGTATTTAAGTAAATAGTCACAACTTAAATCCATGGTGCTTTCTGAGCTTCATGCTACTCCCACAGCTGGGCATTCAGGATTTACCAAAACCTATGACCGGGTCAAACGTTCTTTTTTCTAGGATGGTGTGAAAAAGGACGTTTTCACTTTTGTAGCAGAATGTGATGTTTGTCAACACAACAAAGGTGAAACCATAAAACCTCCCGTCACACTCCAACCGCTTTCGATTCCACCCGCTATTTGGATGGACATCTCCATGGATTTGATTGTGGGATTACCTAAATCAAGAAATAATTCCATCATCATGTTGGTTGTGGATCGTCTTTCCAAGTATGCTCATTTCTATGCTCTTCAACACCCATTTATCGCATCAACTCTGGCTCAAATTTTCATGGATCATATCTTCAAGCTTCATGGCATGCCTCATTCTATCGTTTCTGATCGCGATCCAACTTTCACCAATAAGTTTTGGCAAGAACTGTTCAGACTCCAGGGCACCTAATTGCATCTCAGCACCGCCTATCATCCCCAGTTTGACGGTCAAACTAAAGTCATCAATAAGTGTTTGGAAACTTATTTGAGGTGTTTTGCCTTTGAAAGGAAAAATCAATGTGCTCAATGGTTACCATTAGTTGAATGGTGGTACAACACTTCTTACCATACAACTACTCACATGACTCATTTTGAAGCAGTATATGGCCAAAATCCACCTTTAGTTCTCTCCTACATGCCAGGTGTATCGAAGGTCCAGGTGGTTGACCAAACTCTTACAGTTCGTGAGGTTATTCTCCATACCCTCAAAGAGAATTTGGTCATGGCTTAGAATCGCATGAAGCAAAAAGTCGATAAAGGTCGCTCAAAACGTCAATTTTTTTAAGGAGACCAGGCATGTCTTCAGCTGCAACCTTATAAGAAAACTTCACTGAAGGCCGAACATTGTCAAAAACTGGCACCCAAATTTTATGGTCCTTATACAGTTCTCAAGCGCGTTCGACAGGTGGCCTATCAGTTAGCTTTATCTAATCATTCTAAGCTCCATCTTATTTTTCATGTCTCTTGCTTAAAGAAGGTGATTGTAACTAAGTGCCAAACTCAAACCAAACTTCCCGAATTGGATGAAGAAGGATCCATCTGGTTGCAGCCACAAATAGTTTTGGACCAATGAGAGTGTCATCTTCGTCAGCGTACCATCAAGGAAGTGTTATTTCAGTGAAAAGATACAACTCCAACAAATGCCACCTGGGAGCCTGCTAACATTCTGCAGCAATTTCCTCATCTCAAGCCTTGAGGACAAGGTTGATTCTAAGGGGGATGGCATGTTAGGGACCTAACCTACCTAACCCCTCAAGTGGGTAGAATAATATATTTCCATGTAATAAAGGTCAATATTAATAAGGCCTAGAAATAAGGAGGAGTAAGTCAAATGTAAGAATACCTAATAGAAGCTTCCGCTTCTAGAAGGATCTTCCTCTAGATTGTTCTTTTGGATAGACAGATTTAGTATAAATAGGAATAGAGGGTATGAGAAGTTTTGTCTTGGATATTATTGTAATAGAGCTCTGCTCTGTTGGAGGTTTCCCCCTCAAAGAGGCAAGTGAACATTTCTCTCAGTAATCAAAGTGCTCTTCTAGTGTTATTCTGGTATTATTGTGGTATCGTTCTGGTTATATCATTGTTTCTCTGCAATTTCTAGCTAATTATTGTTGTTCTGCATATTGATTTATATCTGGAATACTACATAAACCTGGGTTGGGTTGATTAGGGTATCACCTAATTTACCACACTTTGGCCCAGGGATGGATTGTATTTAAATTTAGAAGCAACCAAGATCTAGCAGAAGTTTTTAGCAGAGTATGGAATTGGGCTCCATCAAGTTTAATTTTGAACGACTGATCGGCCGACTTTGACCAGGTCAGAGTTATTCTTTCCCCCACAAAGGTTTGCGCTATATTTCCAAATTTGTCATTTTTTTTCTAGCATGAATCAATCTTGGCTTCTATAGGAAACCATATCGGGAAATTTGTAGGAAATGAGCCAGGCTGGGAGGAGAAAACCGATAGAAGGTGGGCATGGCTCCAAGTAGAAGTTAACTTGAGAGTTGGATTATTAGATGAGCTCAAGTTGGTTTACAAGAATTTTTCATGGACTTAGTGGATTGACTACTAAAAAATCCCATTCTGGTGTTATGGATGTTACGAGGTGGGACACTTATTAGCTTAGTGTCATAGACCACCATCACATTTTCCACCATTTAAGAAGACCTGGAAGAGGAAAGCAGATTCATGGGTAGTTGAAAATGAAAAGGTGGTGGAAGATAATTCAAGAAAAAATAGTATGTTGAAGGCTAGTGGCTCAAAGCCAGTTATCCCCTCCCTAACGGCTTAAAAGTCAACTAGCATTGGTAAGTCTTTATGTACTCCCCTTAAGGCTATGAATTTTTCAATTATTGAAAAGGAGGTTTTTGAGAAAGGTGTTGGAATCGCAAGGGACCATAGTTGTGAGATGGTTGACCCTCCTTTATCCCAATTTAATGAAAATCCAAGCCCAAAAGGCCCTTCTTTTCCTACCGGTGCTCCTATCTCAACCCCTTTCCTACCCATAGATGGTAAAAGATTGGAGTCGATTCCCTAGGATTCCTCATAACACTCATCTTATTTTATCCCTTAAGCCTCCCCCACGGGATCCTCATCCTTAAATACCATGTTAAAATATGATTACCTGTTGAGGTCACAGATTAAAAAAGATTAGTCGGAAGTCTTAGCAGGGGGATAGATTTAGAGAAGGGCATGTCGTCCCAAGTAGGTAGAAAATCATTTATTTTGAAAGCTCAATCTCAAGCAATGAAGGACATTAAGAATGAAATACAAACTACTATTCTAAGGGCCCTTGGAGTGGGGAAAGCCTTGGTTAAGGGTTCTAAATTATTTTGTTTTCCTTCAATTCTAACGGGGTAGGGGTGGCTCTAAAATTGTATCCCTCAAGCGACTTGTCACAAATTGCAAACTAGACTTTATTATGATACATGAGACCATGTGTTTGGGGGATAGGGTGGTGGATTGTTTTAGAAGTTGGCTCCAGGACTGGTACTTTTGTATGATTGATTCCATTTGTTTCTCAGGAGGAATCCTCTGAACTTGGATCCCAAATTTTAAATTAGCTTCCTCTATGATTTCTCATGCATGAATTGTAGTTGATATGGAAGATGTTGCCACGACATCAACCTTTCAAATTTTCAACATTTATGACCCTTGTGTTGACAAGTGGCCCTTCTGGGATGGTCTTAGTTATTATGGCCTTGTTCAAGTACATAACGTTATCATTGGGGGGGGGATCTAAACTTCACAATCTCCATGAAGGAAGTGTGGGGTAAAAAACCTAGGAAGGATTCGATGGAGGGATATTTCATCTATTGGACCGAATCCCAACAGTTAATTGACATAGAACCTCCTAAGGTTTCTCATACATGGAGGAATGGTTGCAAAGAGCCTAGATAGGTTTCTTATCTCAGAAAAATGATGGAGAATCCATGGATCGTCAAATCATATATCTTGGTTTGGGGATGCTTCAGATCATATGCCTATCCTCCTCAACATTTCGAAAAAGAGCTTCAAGCCTCCTCCCCCCTTAAAGTCCAATCAATCATGTTGAAAGAAGATGACTATAGGAGAATTATAGCAGAAAAGTGGATCCATTTGAAGGAGGATTCTGGACCTTCTTTTATGAACAAATGGCAAAAAACCTTGAAAGGGTTAAACAAGCCTCAATGTCCTGGTCTCGAGATTTTAACTTAAAAACAAATACTTTGTGGAGGGAAGTAGAGAGCATGTTATCATCTTTGTTAATTGACAAACTTGTGGATAGGCCAAACTCTTTACATATTTGGTACTA
Source organism: Picea sitchensis (assembly GCA_010110895.2). NCBI lineage: Eukaryota > Viridiplantae > Streptophyta > Pinopsida > Pinales > Pinaceae > Picea > Picea sitchensis. The sequence continues at coordinate 48,446 of SNQJ01S0005726.1, read as the reverse complement.
AAGATGAAAGCTCAAATCTAAGGTCAAAAATCTATATGAGAGTAAGAATGTTTGGATATGATTCTTTGTACATCTTCATTGTTATAGGCCAAACTCTTTACATATTTGGTACAAAAGATCAAATCTCAAATCTGAGGTCAAAAATCTAGATGAGAGTAAGAATGTTTGAATATGATTCTTTGTACATCTTCATTGTTATAGTAAGAAGAGAAAAGAGTCGTGTTGAATCTATAAAAAAAAAATAGTAATCAACTTTAGTGAAAAGGGTTATGCTATGATAGGAGGGCCAAGGAAGAAGGAAATTTTGAAACGTCAACTCAAAAACCCTTTTTGTTAGTCTATACAAAAAACTTAACCCATCAACTTCAAATATGCGTCAAAAAGCATCTCAACCTTGGTTTAAGGTGTGTGTGCAAGATCCTCATAAAAAAAATTATGGTTGAAGATCTACACCGCTCTTAGTTTAAATATGAGCCTAAGGGGGATATTATCCCTAATCTCTTCTACCATTATAAATAGGTCAACCTTGGTCTACTTTGCTACAATGATTCATATGGATTGTCTTGATACCTTGTATTATTATGCCTACATTAAAACACAGAGACCACTTGTTTTGGTTGATCCTATCAATTCAATGAACATAATAATAAGAAACATATTAAACATTTGGGCCTCATAGCTACAAATGCATTCGATGTGCAAGTGTGGTGCACATGGTGGAATTTATAGTGGAAGACAGTACCCTCAAGGATAAGTTTTATGTCACACATATTGTAGGAGTAGATGTTATTGTGGACATTCAACGACTTTAGTCTTGAGGGACCTACTCTACTAACCACCAAGAAAACTTCCTCCTCTTCTACTAAGATAATCAAGAGTACACTATCAAAGGCCTATCACCTAAAAGCATCTAGGATATCGACTTTAAAAACATGTCCAAACTTTTGAAGAAGAGCCATGTTGGGGTCATAATTTTCTTGTATTGTATGTAGATAGATCCTTCTCAATGAACTGATATTTTGGGCCTCTCTATCTACTTTAGAAATATAAGGTTTTTTTTAAGAAATTCCCACAAAATTTCCATTGGACAAAGGTATAGAACAAGTTATTGATATTGAGGCCACTAAATGTCCCATAGTGGTGCGTCCCCATTATTATGCTCACTTCATAAATCAAAGATTGTAAAGGTTGTGGGGGGACTCTTGGAAGGTAGAATCATCACTCTCTTTAAGAACCTTTATGTTTCTCATGTCATCCCGATGAGGAAAAAGATGGCTCTTGTCGCCTTAGTATTAGTTATAAAGCACTCAATCGAACCACTATTAAGATCGACTCCATGAAAGAAAGACTATAAATGTTATTACAAGTTATAGTTATCTAATTGTGTTGTTCATCGAACCTATAACCTCTACTTCCCAAATCCAAATCAATAAGGGTTACATTGTTTTAGCTCTTTTAGAGAGATAAAACTCTCATACTAATTTCAAAATGTTGAGTACGCGATTAACATTTTCCACAAAGTTTATCAATGGATCTCTACTATATGGATGCCACACTTGGTATACTAGACTACAATAAACAAATGGTCCTATATTGAGAGATTCCTTATTTCCATGTCCTCTAAACTCATTAAATCTAAGAGATTACTCCATCATCCTAGTAATTTTGCAAAGAGAATGGTTTACCTACGTGTCACTAAGGCATTGTTTCACATTGCATATCACCTTCATTGAATTTTCCATGCATCTAGCCAAGCATCTCTATCGACACTCTTGGTATGTAGAGGTTATGGCTCTTTTGCAATTTTCCCCTAGATATCGACAATCTTCCACCATACAATATCTATAATCCTAATCCTATGGTATCTAAAAGAGATCTAGATCCATAGATCTGATGGATGAGGTTTGCACAAGGTTTACATAACATTATTTGAGGTATACTTGATTTGAACATGAGAGTTTCTTTCTCCTAAAATTCAACATTGTATTTATCTCTAGATATGAAATGACTCTCTCATCACTCTAAATTGTCTTCAAGACAATCACTCTCAGTCTTGGGAAATTTCTTATACGTTCTATCCAATGGAGGATGGAGATTGACCATGACATATCTCATGACCAACATGATATATGTGACCTATGCAATAAGGATCTTGAATCAAATGAATGCTTCATTTTCTCATGTTTGGTCTATTAGGATATCCATGGTATATATTATTACTTATTTAAAAAGCCTTGTACTTTCAAATCTTGAACAATTATGAAGATTAGAGGTGTTTTTCATCCAAGACCATTTTTCTTACTATCCCATTATTTAGGTAGATTAGATGAGACACATAGATCATGCCATCTTTTGAAGGAGCACTTTGTGTAAAATCTTATTTAAGGTATGTTTTGATGCTCAAAATCTTAATTCAAACAATAACATGAAAAACACTCTAGTAGGGCTGGTGAGGAGGAAAATGGGGATGGAAACTTGGTTAATGCTTTAAACCCTAAACCAACTACTTGGACTATGATTGATTTGTTACGAAATTTAGCGGAGTTGTTCAACCTTAAGGGTACTAAGGCTCCTTAAATGTGTGCAAATGCATTTTAATATGATCCTTAAATTAGTAAATAATTATGCCCTAAATGTAAATTAGTATTGATGTCCTAGTACATAAATTAATGCTACAACCATGGAAATTGATCAAATGTTGAAATTAAATGCACTAGAAAAAAAAAACCAACATAAAACTAACTAAATTTAGTTGTACATAATTGAAAGAAAGACTATCTAGGGCAAATTTATAAAACAAAGTGGAGTAACAAAGCATATAACTGAAACAAGCTTTTAGAATCAAAAGCAAGAAACTGAAAATAATAATACACATAGAGAAATAGTAGATATGATCGGAACATATGATATTTATTAATAAAAAGTCTGATTTGAGCAACAAAGTAACTCAAAAAGGGCTCACAACTAGTTAGGTCCCTAACCAGTGGGATGTTTCAAAAACCATATGCCACTTATAACAAATAGATAAACCAAGACATGTGAAGCCTTAGATGGTGCATAATTCTATGAACTCAACACCCAAGTTGTCTGGAAGGCATTTGCATACATGGTTCTATCAGTCTCTAAGAAATGACATAAATATGCAACCATGTACACAAATAGATAAATTTACCTTAAAAAAAAAAAAAAAAACGTGCCTTCACCCTAATGCTTGACATGTATTGTAACCCATCCTTCCGTTACAAGCATATGTTAAGCTACTTGATGAATCAGAACAACATGGAATTCCATATTCAAGTGTAGAAATCAAGAATACCTGTTATCTTTCTCCTCCATATTCAAGTTTTCTTCCTCTCCTTTTATAGAGGATAGGATGGAAAATGAATAGTCATAACTACCCCCTGAATTTCCTCAATAAAATAATTTGTGAGGATAATAAATTAGTTTTTTTAGGATAACTCGTAGTTGGATGGTCACATTGGTCAAATTGGGCCAAGGACCTATGCAAACTATGGATCCAACAACTTTAGTAGTGTGCACATTTCCCTAAGTAGAGTGTTTTTATTCAAATCTTTAAATAATGCATTTCTCCAAAGTGCATTTAAACCATATTTAAAAAAAAAATTGTTGAGAATTATCTATTTCATTTTTTCATTCATATATAGAGAGAGAGGGATCAACTATCATCTGTTAATTATCGACTATTCACATATACAATCTTCTATAATTCAAAAGTTTAAATCTACAACATGTTCATTTTTTTTTCTATTTCCAACTATCCAAAAACATCAAAATATGTCATACTAATCACCCAACAAAACTTTTGAGGGCTTCTCATGATAAATATTTGCACAAGTAACTTTGCTTAGGTAAACCACAACCTTGTTTTGAGCAAGGACCTGAACCCACTCATGGATCTCATCTAAAGGCTTGACTGTAGCCTTTCTTTGAATTGCTAACAATGCCAAAATAATTTGTCTTTAAACCTATTAGTCAACTCAAACTTGCTATTAATGCAATGTAGCTCATGCAACTATCCACTTTAAACCATGAATAAAAAAACATCATGCAAGCATACACATAATGGTTTTTGGTGTAGTTAAGTAGATAGTAATTATATGTGAAATGAAAAGGGTGTGTGTGAGGCAAAAGGAGGTTGGAAATTTTGTTGACAATTTCCATCTTCCACTTGAAGTTGTAGGGGACTTAGGCCAAATACCTTGTTGTAACACAACCATTGAAACAACACGAACTTAAAGTATGGCATGAGTTACTATGCAAGGGAAAACATTTTTTTTTGCATACCTAACATGTTGGCCCACACTTCTATCCTCCAACATCGTCCATACATAAAAATATTATGCATCAAACTAATCCAAATCAAAGGTGGGTTGTCCATGAATCTAAACCAAGTCAAAAGCATTCCCAATCATTATGAAATCATTGTTTAAAAATAAAATAAAGCTTGAGTATGTAGCATTCAATTTGGAAAGCATGCCAACTATCTACTAGAGCAGGGCCTTCATGTATCAAGATCAACCTTTAAGTACCATAGATCATATGAGTTTGTCATTATTTCTAGTATGAAAAATATATCATATACTCATAATTGTGTGCATGCCAATACAAGATAATGCTTGCATATATCATTTTGGTAACATTGGGCATATGTACTAGTGTTTAAAAAACACTTTCAAGGTATGGACATAAACCACACAATGGTATATAGAATTATCCTTCACTAGTCCCAAACTATATGTATATATATAATAAAACATAAGCTTGTGCATTCAACCAACCTCTTTTAAACAATTTGGGGCATCCACATATATGCATCAACAACAACTTTGGAAGTGTAATAACATGAACAAGAAGTGTATTCCAATCACGAGCATGCAATGTTCATTCACCATTCAAATATCAAGTGTTGAACACCCACAATACTTCTAGCGTATTTTAAGCATACATACATTTGCAATCCAAAGAGGAAAACAATGTGTATGCGTCTCAATAACCAATAGGCAATGCATACATTGTTGAAGCCTATTACTGAAACAAGAATGTTATCCAAGCCTATTACTTAAACACAAGCATGCATAGACCTGAAATATGTTTTTCCTTCATTCACTGAGTAATAAAACCTATTATTTGAAGCTTTAAATGATGGGTAATCTAGATTGTTAAAAACCCACATGAATGTAATCGTAATAACCCCCTAATAACCATAAGTATGTGATACTCTTAAGTTATGAATAGTTTTAAACTTGGAGTGTAAGGTAAACATCAGCACACAGTAATAAAACCTATTATTTGAAGCTTTAAATGATGCATAATCTAGATTGCATGAATGTAATCATAATAACCCCCTAATAACCATATGTGACTCTTAGGTTATGAATAGTTTTTTAAACTTGGAGTGTAGGTAAACATCAATACACACTATTTATGTCAAGTATGTCATCATGGATAAAACCTATTATTTGAAGCTTTAAATGATGGATAATCTAGATTGCATGAATGTAATCGTAATAACCCCCTAATAACCATATGTGATACTCTTAGATTATGAATAGTTTTTTAAACTTGGAGTGTATGTAAACATCAATACACACTATTTATGCCAAGTATGTCATCTCCATGATGTGAGATACAACCATCACAATAACCAAAGTAACCATGACCATCAACCATGACATGAATATTGTTTCACTATTTATGCCAAGTATGTCATCTCCATAATGTAAGATCCAACCATCACAATAACCAAAGTAACCATGACCATCAACCATGCCATGAATATTGTTTGTACACTACTTTGCATGTATTTTGTAAGGGGCTTTGTAGCAAACCTTGAACAACCATCACAATGTTAAGTAACCATAACATAAGCATGTGATAACGGTTATCAAAATCAAACCACATAGAAGTAGAGATAAATTGAAGCATGAACATCCCATTTAAATGTATAAAACTATAATGATCTCATTAGTCCCATTCAATTGTGTGCACACTAGGAGGTGGACCCTACAGTGTTCTATTAAGGGCTAAAATCTGAAGTTACCATTCAATTGCGTGCACACTAGAAGGTGGACCGTACAGTGTTCTATTAAGGGCTAAAATCTGAAGTTAAAACAATACACACCAGAAGAAAATATAAAACCAGATGTTCTTGGCCGAATATTTCAACGAAGTAGTATAGGAATGAGGATGAAGAGGAGGAGGAGGAGGAAAGTCAGGCTCTGGCCCTGGGATTGGTGTAGGAGAAGCAGGCTCTGGCCCTGGGATTGGTGTAGGAGAAGCAAGCTCTGATGCAGGGTGAGGTGGAATGGAAGGTAATGGAATTGGTGAAGGAGATGGTGATGCACTGGGCTCTATGTAATTAGGCTCCCAACAATTCACCCTAATCTCTCCCTCCATGCCCGTGAGAATCCCCAACTGGCTCATTTTTATTGCAGACATAGCGAACTGCAAGAAGAAAAAGAACTTGGAATGGCCGAATAACCAGACCAGCTCTCTGGTTCGGGCATCGTAGAACAGATCTTCATCGGAAGTGAAAAGGCCTCTGTTATTCATCAAGTCCCTGTAATATTTCTGATCAAACTTCTCGGGAGATCGGCAATCCATAGCAGTCGTGTTGGTAGAATTTTCTGTCGGGCAAATCTCAAGCAAATTCCTTGCAAGTCCTGTACTCATTCGGGGGTCGATGGGACGAAGCCTGTTGGCGAAGGAGGAGCAGTGAGCTTTCCCTATGGTGTGTGCCCCTGCAAAAAACAATTGATGAAAAAAAAACAATATCACTTTCTGATCATTGTCGGATTTTTCTTTTTCCGGATGGAGAGTGACTTTTAGTTTTACTGTGAATTTGATAATTGTTGAAAGTGGTTTTTCTCAAAGAAAGTCTGGCAAGGGAAACCTGAGAGAACAACGAGATCTGCAACATCCAATCCTCTGGACTCGAAGTTTTCCAGTAGCAAAGAAACGTTCCAAGTGGGTTTGGGCATGCTGTTTGATACTTCTTCTTCCGTGTCCAAGACCCTGCTATCTCTGCGACCTGTTGGTATGGGAAAATATCGGCCCTTGGCCTTCATTTGTTCTATCAATTATCTCATATATTCACATAAGTATTATTTTTATAAGTTTTTGACAATTATTGTTTTTCAACACTTGAGCGTGCGATTGCAGATTCGGACATCCAATGAGCATGGAGTAAAGTTAACTTCAGGTATCCATTTATGGAGTGAACTGTTAAATTTGCTCTATTGGATGCCCGGAATCTACAGAATCTACAGTCTAGATAAGATGTACATTTTTCAACATTATTTTGGTAGATTTGAACATCCAATGAATATGGAGCAAAGTTAACTTTTGGTATTCATTCATCATCCAATAAATATGCAATATAATACATTTTTTAACATTAAATGATGTTAAACGATTTGAACATCCAATGAGTATGGAGCAAAGTTAACTTCTTGTATCCATCATTCAATGAATATGGAACATAGATAAGGATGTACATTTTTCAACATTATTAATGTTAAGCTATTGTAGATTTGAACATCCAATGAGTATGGAGCAAAGTTAACTTCTGGTATCCATCATCCAATGAATATGGAACATAAATAAGGATGTACATTTTTCAACATTATTTTGTTTAGATGATGTTAAGCGATTGTAGATTTGAACATCCAATGAGTATGAGCAAAGTTAACTTCCTATATTCATCATCCAATGAATGTGGAACATAGATAAGGATGTACATTTTTTAACATTATTTTGTTTAGAAGATGTTAAGCAATTGTAGATTTGAACATCCAATGAGTATGGAGCAAAGTTAACTTCCTGTATCCATAATCCAAAGAACATGGAGCAAACTGTTAAATTTGCTTTATTATTGCAGCAAACTGTTAAATTTGCTATATTGAATGCTTTGAATCTACAATCGAAATAAGGATGTACGTTTTTCAACATTGTTTTGTTTAAAATATGTTAATGTCTAAATAAAACAGAATAACAATTTTGATCTTTCCCTTAGATTTACAATAACACATAAAAACTAACAGGAGTACTTACAGCAAGAATGGCGTCCCTGGCTGCTAAAGCGACTATGTCTGCACAGGATACAACTTGTGGGCATGCTGCCTCCAAATGGTATTTTATGTCGTTGATTATACCAAAAGCTTCTGCCCTGAGACGTTGATCAGGTGTTGCAGAAATGTCCCAAGGACCTCTCGCTGAGCCTCTCAGTAATACTGATGCATCACATCCCTGTAATTATACAGGGATTACAGTTCTGATCATATAGACAAGACATCTATCCAGTTAAGAATGAATGGATCTATTGATTGTCTCTGAGATCTGGTAATTAATAGGTACCTTTACAAAGCAATCCTGATAGAATAAACGAAGCAGTCCAGCAGCTTGTGTGATATCCTGGTGTATGAAATAATTTACCCGAGATCTGACAATTCCCTCTGCTTGTGGGCAAGTCTCGTTGTAGAAGGTATAATCCAATCCATGGGCTGGTATTGGAAAGGACATGTTTAGCTTCCAGATATTGAAGCGATTGATCTCTGCAGTCCCCGCCGTGACCAGATGCCAAGCCATTACAATAAAAACAAGGCAGAAGCGCAGATTCTTATCACCCATTTCCGATACTCCTAATCTTGTGTGATGAGAATTCAATTCTTCTTAAAATGGAAGGCCTGCGATCGAAATCCAGATCAATAATTATTGAATCGCACAATTCACATTGATCTGGATTTCGATCGCAGGCCTCCCATTTTTATTAGGATGGAACCTTCACGTTGTGAAGGGCTATAAGTTCTACCACCATCTCTCTAAAAGAAAAGTCAATGGCTATAACACTTCTAATAGAAGTGAGGGACTAGATTTGATTGGTTTGTACTTCAAATTTATTAAATCAAATTCAGGTTTGATGGGGTTCTATTTCAAATTTATTAAATCAAATTGTGAAAAAAAAATAATTACTATGATATTTTTATTGGAAATGAGGAACTGAGGGTTTTTTTTGTAAGCTTGGTTTATACTTCTAAGAGATCTTATTTTTCCTTTAATGATAAGAAAAATGAATATGAAGAGAGAGGATGCTTAGAAAAATGGAGAAATCAAATTTGTTTAGTTTTCATTGGAGAAAGAAAAAGTAATGACTATGACATTTCTATTGAAAAGGAAGAAATAATGTTGAAGTGAGGGATTTGATTGGGTTGTATTTCAAATTTANAGAGAGGATGCTTAGAAAAATGGAGAAATCAAATTTGTTTAGTTTTCATTGGAGAAAGAAAAAGTAATGACTATGACATTTCTATTGAAAAGGAAGAAATAATGTTGAAGTGAGGGATTTGATTGGGTTGTATTTCAAATTTATTAAATCAGATTCAGGTTTGATTGGGTTCTACTTCAAATTTATTAAATCAAATTGTGAAAAAGAAATAATGACTATGATATTTTTATTGGAAATGAGTAACTAAGGTTTGTTGTAAGCTTGGTTCATACTTCTAAGAGATCCTATAAATGAATATGAAGAGAGAGGATGCTTAGAAAAGTGGAGAAATCAAATTTGTTTAGATCTCATTGGAGAAAGAAAAAGTAGTGACTATGATATTTCTATTGAAAAGGAAGAAACAATGTTGAAGTGAGGGACTAGGTTTGATTGGGTTGTACTTCAAATTCATTAAATCAAACTCACGTTTGATTGGGTTATATTTCAAATTTATTAAATCAAATTGTGAAAAAGAAATAATGACTATGATATTTTTATTGGAAATGAGGAACTAAGGTTTGTTGTAAGCTTGGTTCATACTTTTAAGAGATCTTTTTTTTCCCTTAATGATAAGAAAAGTGAATATGAAGAGAGAGGATGCTTAATAAAATGGAGAAATCAAATTTGTTTAGCTTTCATTGGAGAAAGAAAAAGTAGTGTCTATGACATTTTTATTGAAAAGGAAGGAATAATGTTGAATTGAGTCCTCATTTACTCTTTTTAAGTTGCATGATGTCTTCTCTTCCTAGCAGGATAAGAAATAACTATAAAACTAGGATAACTTAGAAAAATAGAGAAATCAAAATATATTGATTCCAAGGTATGAAAACAAAAGTCAATGATTATGACTCTTATAATTGAAATGAAAGAGAAAGTCCTGATAAAATCGTTGGACATTGTTCTAATGTTACATGATGTCATATATTTTTTATGAAGGACAAGAAATAATTACTAAGAGAGGACAATTTAGAAAAATAATGAAGAAATCAAAAATTATTGGGATAAGAACTTTGCCATTAACCTCCTTCCCATTTAATGATTGTAAAGTCCTAAAGCTAGGACAAAAATCTGGGGAAAAAAATGCTTAGTATAACATACACACCTTACCAATACATGAGGTATGTGTCATAATCCCATCATTTAATTTGCTACCTACCCATAGGCAAGGAAGAAATAGTGAGGATAGGAGAAATGGAGATTAGATGATTCATGCACATCTTTAGAAAATTGTCTCGATGAAACTTTACCTAGTATCCACACCAACACCATGTTGAAACTTTACCTAGTATCCACACCAACACCATGTTAATTTTTTCATGAGCATTAAGTTCTACACTTGCACCCATGCAAAGGTCCTTATGCAAGCATAATGAAAACTCATTACACAAACAGGCAAGCTCAATTAACACAAACAAGAAGTTATGTGGTCCTAGGAATAAGCCATATCGATTGATAAACTTTGACACAATTAAAGCTAGAAAATTTGATCTTATTCCAAGTAACAAGGCGACAATCAATTTTGAGCACACAACACAAATTTGGGCATTAGGAGTTTCCTTAGATAGTGCACTTTGCGACATTTATTATTTGNTAATGAAAACTCATTACACAAACAGGCAAGCTCAATTAACACAAACAAGAAGTTATGTGGTCCTAGGAATAAGCCATATCGATTGATAAACTTTGACACAATTAAAGCTAGAAAATTTGATCTTATTCCAAGTAACAAGGCGATAATCAATTTTGAGCACACAACACAAATTTGGGCATTAGGATTTTCCTTAGATAGTGCACTTTGCGACATTTATTATTTGTAAGATTAGAGATTTGTTTGATCATCTAGAAGTTTCCTTACCAATAGCCTTATATCCCAGGCAATAAAAAAATTTTGAAGAAGTTTAGAAATCTACCCATGTTGGATACCCACCTAGATGAGATATGAGTATTAGAAGCACATACCCAATGCTACTTTGTTTTCTAACCTTCCTCTACACTCACTATGATTTCAAAAGGAATGCAATACCAATCTTAGTAATTTCTCCACTATCAAGAATCTTAACTCTCTCAAATCCATTGTTAAAGATGCCTTGCAATTTAACCAACATGAGGCAATCTATGAACAATTTACTTATGTCCTCTACATAATCCAATCCTAAATAGTGTTTGCAACATCAAAGGTTACCATGATAGATGATAGGACCTACACATGATATATTACATACAAATAGATGAACTCATAGATTGAAGAAAAGCTAACTATGTTAACTAAAATACTATAGTAGTACAATATAGTTGCCTTCAACAACATAAGACCTTAGACTATATGGCACAAATTGCCCAAGTCTTAACCCTACTTATAGTTTGATGCTCACTTTATGCTTCTAAAGCACTTTGGCTCATTGATCTCTCCTAAATATTCAATATTTATTCACAACATTGTCTCATGGACTAATCTAATCTACTAATCAACCTCAAACATATATGGTCATTACATATATATATTTATATGGTGAGTGATCAAGATAGTCTATGTTAATTATCAACTCTTACTAGATCACTAGGGTTTTACCCATGAAATCATGGTACTTCCCAATTAACTAAATGATCAAATTTGACTTGACCATATCCATGTCATCAATTTGTGTTAGCTCAAGATTAGATACCAACTCATCAATACTAAGCCACATCGACTTTTGTACTCCTAGTTATTTGCACTCAATGATCTCCACATCATCACTTCTTAATATTCACAGTCATGCTAGGGTATCGCAAAAAACTCAAGTGTGTTTAACGAGCTCACCCTAGTCTCAATTATGCCCACAATAAGTTACATTGAGTATCCACTTTCTCTTCTTATGCTCTATTGTGTCCATTGTATGTGGATTTTCCCTTGCATTTTCCAACAATGCACATGTCCTAAAAAGACACTATAGTCAAAGAATACAATGAGAACTTCCAAGTCTTCGAGTGATAGGCCAAACACTTTACATATTTGGTACAAAAGATCAAATCTCAAATCTAAGGTTAAAAATCTAGATGAGAGTAAGAATGTTTGAATATAATTATTTGTACATCTTCATTGTTATAGTAAGAAGAGAAAAGAGTCGTGTTGAATCTATAAAAAAAAATAGTAATCAGCTCTAGTGAAAAGAGTTATGCTATGATAAGAGGGCCAAGGAAGAAGGAAAGTTTGAAATATCACAACTCAAAAACCCTTTTTGTTAGTCTATCCAAAAAACTTAACCCATCAACTTCCAATCTATGTCAAAAATCCTCTCAACCTTGGTTTAAGGTGTGTGTGTTATTGAATTTTTAATGCTAGACTAACTGCAGTAAATAATTAGGACCTCAAGAAGAATAACCAAGCACAAATAACACAAAAATTGGGTTTGCTCGGTTAACCATAGGTAATGCTCTTTCATTACCACCCAACCATAGGCATCCTCAAGTGCCACCCCCGAGCAGAGCAGGAGACCTGCTACAGAAAGATATCCAAGAGAAATTCACCCAAATACAGAGACAGATGTTGTTACAGATGTGCCCATTATGTTGTCTTAGAAATGCCTCAGATAAGGCGGAATTATGTTGCCTCATACTAGTATTCTTGTGGCTGCCTCAGGTGTGTTAGGAGGGCAAGTTATGTGTGTCCAAAAATGAGGATAGGGTGAACTTATATATATAGGTCCAATATAATGAGGGGAAGTTTCTTTTCACATAGGGTCGACTTGTACAAATTGCATACAAGCTAATTTATAACATAATATAAATTAGTCTTTACTCAATAGGGTCGACTTGTACCTGTATCTCTCAACACAAGTGATTTGGGGTTTTCTCTTCTCAGGATATCATTCATAGGAGGTCTCTTGGAGGTGAATACCTCATCCAGCTACCAAAAACATCAGCACTCCCTCTTAGCTAGGGAGGTATTCTCAGTGATGTTTTCTTCTGGTCTTCATAGCCTCATAGGCTATGCCATGGTCCTTTGACCATGACATGGCCTCACAAACCATGTTATTGTTAGTATCTCCTTGTCACGCATTCCTACTCTAATGTGGGTGTGTCACACATTTGTGCACCCATGTGGACCTTCTCGGAGTCACAACCCACTGGGGTAACAATAGGACCTATATGTCCATAGTGCATCATCAAGGACGTCTCATCCATGACGAGTCTTCGGGGAACAATGGTCTCCAAGAGTTATTGGGCACCAACCCAAATGAATGTTCTCCCAACATGTTAGGGTTGTTGGGCACCAATCCAGTGACCATTCTCCCAACCATATGACCATCATGTTTCCAAGGGTTGTTGGGCACCAACCCAGGTGGAAATTCCCAACCCCTAAGGGTTGTTGGCCAATGGAATATCCTCCCAAATGCTTGGCCATCTCAACCACTTGAGCTCTACCTCAAGGGTACATCACACATGGCTCATCCCATGTGGACCTCTAGAAGCTCCTCCTCTATAAACACTAAGGTTTATCTCATAGTGTGACGTCATGGGTCTACTCCCCATGGTGTGTCCTCTAGTGCTCAACCACTAGGGAAATCACTCTCACAGATCAACTCGACTAATTCCATAGGAATACGAACTGGAGAGCCATCTCAAGTCAACTCAAATCAGTCCAGAGGAGTACGACAGGAGACCAAATAGAAGTCAAATCAACTCAGTCTAGAGGAGTACGACTCATCTCATAGATAAACTCAACTAAGTCCACAGGAGTACAATCTCACCTATCACATAGGTGTCCTCACAGATCAACTCAACTCAGTCCAGAGGAGTACAATCTAGAGAATTTCTCAGGAAGCTACAATCATCAACCCTCCCTCTCGACGAGGAAGGCATCATTCCAAGTCTCTCGTGGAAGTACTCGAACTTCATCCTAGCAAGAAGCTTCATGAGATCATCTGCAATCTGGTCATTTGTAGGAAAGTATTGCACCTGTATTATCTCCCTCTGCATCATGTCTCGAACATAATGATATCACTGACCATTCAAGTCTGCAAAGAGTTTGTGAAGCCACACTGCTTCACGAAGTGCCATCCACAATGCTATCCATTTCTATGGTACTCAAGGCATAGAAGTCCATTTTATGCTACGCCAGGAAGTCATGGTAGATCCCAAGGTAAAGCAAAACCTGGAGGTGTTCTACAACACTCCTTGCCTCATCAAAGCCAGCATATCCATGTAATATTGCGTCAATACTAGAGACATATCTCAGTCCATATCCATCAATCCTCATACACCAAGATCGAGGTGCCTGGATAAGTCCATACAGGGCCTTCTTAGATCTGCATGCATGAGACTCCTTCTCATGTATCATGAAACTAATTGATTGCTCGATGTATAATTCTTTCTCAAACTCTTCATTGAGAAAGGTTGTCTTATCATCCATCTAATGTAATCTCCATCCCATGGCTACTTTAAGGGCATTGATCATCTGGATGGAAATATATCGAGCGACAGGAGAAAATGTCTCCTCATAATCTATTCCCTCCACCTGAGAGAATCCTCTCGCAACAAATCTCATTTTGTGCTTCTTGATGCTCCCATCAGTTGCACGCTTGATCTTTATAGATCCACTTGGAAGTCACCACATACTTCCCTTATGGTCTCGGAACGATATCCCACACATCATTCTTCACATGGACTAATACTCCTCCATCATGGCTTCCCTCCATATATGTTGACTAGATGCTTCCTCATAACAGGAAGGCTCAAGAATCAATGATGTGGTTCATAGCTGCAACATAGCCCGAATGTCTCTATGGTCTCTGGCTATCTTGGAAAGTACCACGGGAGCTGCATGTCCTTTTGCCTCCTTCAAAGTCTGATGAGCCCACACAGGCCTCTTCCGGTCTACTGCAATATCTCTAGGAATATCAACTGGATCATCTGGATCGACATGCTCAACTAGCTCCCTCTAAACTGCTAAAGGGTGAGGGGGAGAAGTTGCCATCTCCTCCTGCCTCCCACTATCAATATCCATGTGAGATCCTCTATATCTCTCGAAGGTTATCTCCTCTTCAAAGGAAACAATTGTCATGGGTCCACACAAATTTGAATGCATCAAGTCCAAGATCCCCTTGGATCTGTTGTCAATGCTCGGAAAGGACCCCACGACCTCTATGAATGCCATCATGCTCTACACGAAGATCTGGAAGACATGTCACCATCTTCCCCAGGGCGCGGGAAGATCTTTTTGATGTAAATGAGCAAGTTTTCTATGCCATAACTCGCTCAATTAATAGAATCATGTGACAAGATTCAGACTAGTAAGATTGTCAATCCGTATAAACTCCTTGTCTAGTCAAACTGCTTCATGTATCAAGCTATAGACCATCTAATATGTTTCCTTCTGCAACATATTATATCCCTCTCAAGGCTATCACTAGTGACATGTATTCGTTGTAACCTGCCTAGAACAAGAAAAGAAACGACATCTCCATGGAAACCTCCATGGAGGATAACCTGCCAAGAACAAGAAAAAAAAGGAAAAACATATCCATGGCAACCTCCATGGAAGATAATTTTCCAGAAACAGGTAATGAGACAAGAATATCTCCTAGAGGGGAGATCAACAAGTACATCTCTAGTATCATGACTTCAAAGCAATTTTAAAGATTGTTAGCACAACTACAACACCTACTTGTAATGTAGCAAGTCAGATACGCTAGAAATGTAGGTTAGAGGCATGATAATTAAAACAATCAAACCTGGAGTCTTCACTTCCAGTGTATTGTTTCTTGGAATGCATTGGGATCCCTTTGGATCCATGATTGCAGCAAAAGGTCCCTCCTCTTGCAAGCACCCTCATGATAATGATACAAATAAAAATATATATACAAGTGCATACCTCTTAAATTGTAGCATTTTCCTTAGAAATTTGTCAGTTGGTGCAGCATGTGACTCCTCCTTAGTACAAGCTCAGGACATAATCAAATTTTTTTGTGCCCTGCTATAAAAATCTATCTCGGGATGGGTCTGAACTTCGCTTTAGACCAGGCCTAAGCTCGGCATCAATCACTTTAGAATTCAGCCTTGAATACTTCTATGAACTCTACTTCAGGCTGCCCCAGAATTCACCTTATAAACTTGTCTTTACAGTCTTTCAAACTGCCACAAAGAACATGCCAAAGACACCTGCAATTTTCGCCTGAGTACACCTGTGATTTATCTCAGAAGAAGGTTGAATTATGGTGTTTTATGTCTTGTTGCGGCAGCCCTAGTAGGGTTCCTTCATTCCTGTAGTTGGCCTAGGACCCTAAACAAGGGCTCTGTCTTTTAACAGGTTCGACCCCTTCTTCTATATCAACAACAAGGCTTTCAACAGCCCTAGAACTCCTTCCTTGTTGTGCTAATGTTATTCTTCAAGAACCGCTCTGAAACCATGTTGACTTTTTATTGCTAGACTAACTATGTAAATAATTTGGACCTCAAGAAGAATAATCAAGCACAGATAACACAAAAAATGGGTTTGCTCGGTTAACCATAGGCAATTCTCTTTCATTACCACCCAACCATAGGCATCTTCAAGTTCCACCCCCGAGCAGAGAAGGAGACCTGCTACAGAAAGATATCCAAGAGAAATTCACCCAAATACAAAGATAGATGTTGTTACAAATGTGCCCATTTTGTTGTCTCATAAATGCCTCAGATGAGGTTGAATTATGTTGCCTCATTGATCCCGACATCCATCTAGATCACTCATACTAGTATTCATGTTGCTGCCTCAGATGTGTTAGGAGGGCAAGTTGTGTGTGTCCAAAAATGAGGATAGGGTGCACTTATATATATAGGTCCAATATAATGAGGGGAAGTGTCTTTTCACATAGGGCCGACTAGTACAAATTACATACAAGCTAATTTATACAATAATATAAATTAGTCGTTACTCAATAGGGTCGACTTGTACCATTATCTCTCAACGCAAGTGATTTGGGGTTTTCTCTTCTCAAGATATCGTTCGTAGGAGGTCTCTTGGAGGTGAATACCTCTCGCATCTACCAAAAACATCAACATGTGCATGATCCTCATAAACTTTTTTATGGTTGAAGATCTACACCGCTCTTAGTTTAAATATGAACCTAAGGGGGATATTCTCCCTAATCCCTTCTACCATTAGAAATAGGGCAACCTTGGTCTACTTTGCTACAATGATTCAGATGGATTGTCTTGATACCTTATATTTGTATGCCTACATTAAACACAAAGACCACTTGTTTTGGTTGATTCTATCAATTCAATGAACATAATAATGAGAAACATGTTAAACATTTGGGCCTCTATCTTAACACTTCTAAATGATTCCCCATCAATCTCATAGCTACAAATGCATTCGATGTGAAAGTATGGTGCACATGGTGGAATTTGTAGTGGAAAACAGTACCCTGAAGGATAAGTTTTATGTCACCATATTGTAGGAGTAGATGTTGTTGTGAACATTTAACGACCTTAGTTCTGAGGGACCTACTCTGCTAACCACCAAGAAAAAGTCCTCCTCTTCCACTAAGATAATCGAGAATACACTATCAAAGGCATGTCACCAAAAAGCATATAGGCTACTGACTTTAAAAACATGTCCATACTTTTGAAGAAGAGCCATGTTGGGTTCATAACTTTCTTGTATTGTATGGAGATAGATCCTTCTCAATGAACTCATATTTTGGGCCTCTCTACTCTACTCTAGAAATATAAGGTGTTTTTTAAGAAATGCCCACAAAACTTCCACTGGACAAAGGTATGGAACAAGTTATTGATATCGAGGCCACTCAATGCTCCATAGTGGTTTGTCCCCATTATTATGCTCACTTCATAAATCAAAGATTGTAAGGGTTGTGGGGGGATTCTTCGAAGGTAAAATCATCACTCTCATTAAGAGATTTTATGTTTTTCATGTCATCCTGATGAGGAAAAAGATGGTTCTTGTCACCTTGTATTGATTATAAAGCACTCAATCGAACCACTATTAAGATCAACTCCATGTGCCTTGCATTGACGATTTGATGGATGAAATACATGGTGAGAGATTTTTTTCTAAGACTAACATTTGTTTCAGCTATAATCATATACATATGTAGTTCCATGACCAAGATAAGAATGCATCCAAGACTTTTTAGGGTCACTACTAATTCCATTGTATTGTGGTTTGGTGGTTTGGTGGTTTAGTGGTTGGGATGGGGTACTACCATACAGAAAACCTACGTTCAAATCCTATCAATTGTAAATCCCTTGTGTGTGTGCTAACTAAAGTAAATTTGGGTTTAAAATGGGCCTCATAAGAAAAAAATGTTGAGTTGGAATTATAAAAGTCAAAGATGATTTTGAGTCTTATTTTTATTTGGTGATAATGAACTACATATAAACCTCACCTTGTTGAGATTTTAGAAGATCATCTCAAGTTATGATAAATATTCTTGAAATAATAAATATAGAGTATTTGATATTATCACCACTTCCAATGCTTTTGAAGTTAAATCTTATATTAATTCAAAT
>SNQJ01S0005725.1:85928-119858 GCA_010110895.2 Picea sitchensis | reverse complement strand
CCAATCTTATTTATTTCAGTTGGAAAAAGAATTTGGGCAGTTGCATGTGGGTATTGGGCTATATTCTGCAATCCAATCTTTTCTTCTTAGCGTTCAGTTTTCAGCATGTGGAATTGCAAATGTAATAAAAACGAATTTTTTTTTCAGCACACCCAAAGTCTCATTGTGGACTCAAACTCAATCTGTGTGGTGGGAATAGGATTACGAACTAAGTGGACTGATATAATATATCTTTATAATTTCAGTTGGAAAAAGATTGCATGTGGGCATTGGGCTATATTCTGTAATCCAATCTTTCCTTAGCATTCAGTTTTCAGCATGTGGAAGTGGAATTGCAAATGTAATAAAGACGAGTTTTTTTCAGCACACCCAAAGATCCATTGTGGATTCAAACTCAATCTATGTGGTGGGAATGGGATTTCTAACCCCCGATGTAATGTCCATCTAAAAGAAGAATAGGGGTGTCTGGATTTAGCAGATCAATCTCATCGGCCCATAGACATATGCACAAGGAATCTATATAGTATTTGCTAGATATGCACTTCTAAATTTCGATCCAGGAGAACACTGTTATAACAGTACACATAGGTTAGTATATAAACTCATTATGAACCATAAAATTATTGACGTTGTCAATGAGCTGAAGGGATTGTGAAATGCATCGATAGCTATTTCAAGCACGTTTTCTCAAGATTTACATCATTCGATTTCATATCAGCTTTGTGCTCAAATAGTCATGACAAACCCACAAGATCAATCTCATCAACTGGTAGATACATGCATGAGGAATATATACAATATCTACCAGATATGCACTTTTGAATCTCGATTTCATATCAGCTTTGTGCTCAAATAGTCATGACAAACCCACTAGATCAATCTCATCAGCTGGTAGATACATGCACGAGGAATCTATTCTACCAGATATGCACACCAAACCCTCCTCTCATCCATTCTTCCTCTAATCGACTGAAGAGGAACAAAAGGCACTGAAGAAGAGGAGTGCTCTACTTGTTTGGAACATGAAAAATGAAATGATTGTAGAAAATTCTCTGACAAGTAATTCCCATACAAAAAGAAATAATGAACAGATTGTGGTTTAAAATATTGCAAGGTTTTATTATGATAAAAATGACCATGAAAATAACTACCATCATTTTGTGGAAAGTTTTGTTTCTATAGTCTGAAAATGTGCACTGGAAGGCACTGAAAAGACATTGATGGTAGTTAACACAACTCAAACAATTGTTGATTTTGAGATGAGATCGAAGAATCTGTGGAAGAAATAACTGCAAGGTCATGCGTGCTCTTGGGAATTACTTACAGGCTAAAGTGCTTGTTTGTGTTGGTGGAATCGGTATTTTTGATGATCAGTGTATAATTGTGAGTGGAGTTCGAGTCGCTAGTGGAACCTCAGGTTGTGTGTTTGACATGTTGTGCAGGAACTCTCACTGCCCCGATTACAATGAGATGCATTTGAATTCTTCAATGAGACTCTGAAGACTTATCATCCAGAAACCACATTATCGGAAATATTGCTCAATAATAAAGAAATTATAAATGGTTGGTAACAAGATAAAAGATGTTGAAGGTCGTCATCAATTACTGAAGCTGTCAGTGACGAGTTTAACAAATATAGGCTGGAGTTTCTCAAATGTTTCAAGTTTCATGGAGTTATGAGTAGATCGAATGGTGGGCTTGTGATTCCCTGCCATACTAAAATTTAATAGATGGAAAATCAATTGGCAACACAAGGTTATTGGAGAATCGATGATCAACAGTCTATATAGAAGATCCCAATAATTTCGATACACTTTCCATTCTTTTCAACAACACAAGTAGATTCACAAAGTTGCAGGGCATTAAATTTGCCCTTGCTGGTCGAAATCTATACATCTGCTTCAACTGTTCAACATGGAATGCCATGGGAATGAACACGGTCTCCAAGGGTGTGCAAAACGTCTTAGATCACCTATAGGTTGTATTCCTTGACATGCATGTCATCAGTATTTCGGGAAACTTTTGTGCAAATGAGAAGGCTACTACTTTGAACTGGATAGAAGGCTGTGGTAAGTTGGTTGTATGTGATGCCATCCTTAAAAAAGAGGTAGTGACAAAGGTCTTAAAGAGATTAGTGTCATCCTTAACAAAGAGGTAGTGACAAAGGTCTTAAAGAGATTAGTATCATCGCTTTTAGAACTAAACACGATCAAAAAATTGATTGGATTTGCTATGGTTGGTGCTATTGGGGGTTATAATGCTCATGTGAAAATATCATTTATGCTATATTCATTGCAACTGGCCAGGATTCATCTCAGAGTTTTCAATGCATTATAATGATAGAAACAACAAATGGGAAGGATGTGTACATTTCTATGACATTGCCATGCATCGAGGTAGGAATTAGACAACTTAGACAACTTGCTTAAATTCACTTGGTGTGAAGGGTGCTAATTCAGAGTTACCTAGATCCAATTCCTAATGCCTTGCAAGAGTTTTGGTTGGAGCAATGTTAGTTGGAAAACTCTCACTTATGTCAGCACTAGCTGCAGGTTATTTGGTAAAAAGTCCTATAAAGTATAACAGATCATTCAAAGACATTCTTTCTATAAACCCATTTGATGGAAAGACTGTTGGTGAAATCTTAGATGTTAGGAGTTTTCCTTGGAACATGACATATAAAGTCATAATTAAACTGAAAAGGTATTTTTTTTTTTAATATTTCGAGGGTATATCTCTACTCCAAATTACCTTGATATTTTGTAGTATTGGTTGGTTCTTTGATTCCCTCGTAATGTATATGCTTATTGCCAATCAAACCCCTATGTTCATAGATATATTAATACAGGTTGCAGGACCAGTGGCAACATGGGTAATTGAAGAATAAATTCATAGCAATAGAACTCTATTTTTCAGGGAAATGGAACAACTAAACTATTTGAGGTGTCGAGGCAGAGAATCAACATATTATTTTTAGCATGCAGTTCCAAGGTTCGAGGGAGATAATTTGAGGGAGATAATCAACATACAAGAAGCATAAAGGAAGCATCTGTAGATATTTTGAGGAGGGGGAATCAATTTTGGCATGAGATATTGGCTTTTTCTATGAATAGCCCAAATTTGTAAATTTATGAGATCATTGTAATTTTCTTATGGATTCACCACTCATTTTAGTAGAGCCTTGTTTTCCTTTTTATTTTTTATTATTTTTTCTCATACTTTCCTAACTTTTCATTTCACTTAATTTTGTAATTTGCATTTAGATTAATATGTTTTGAGACAATAATTTGGTATTATCTCCACTGCTATATATGTTTTCATTGATTTGATGATTGTACATCTACAAATTACTTTTATAAGGGTTATGATGTTGGATTTACTATCATGCCGAACTCTTGCATTTATTCATTTGTTAGATTCATTGTTTTATATGCTCAACGAATCATTTTTCTTCATCTATGGTTTACACCCACTGCCTTACTCATTCTTAAACCCATGTTTCATTGTTCTTCCTTATTACTTCTTCCTTTATCAATCATCTATCGTGTTCTACTATTTGAGATTACAATGCCCAATGGAAAGGTCTTTGGTATGAGAGGGTTTACTGCCTTTATTTCCAATCACCTGTCATTTTTGTGTCCAACCATTTATCATACTCTTATCATTTAAATCTTTCATTTTGAGTTGGATGTTGTGAGTTGTTGCTGAGGACAATGGGAAACCAACTTCTTTAAACTCATCGAGGGAGCCCCCTTTAGTCTAAGAGCTATCTTGTGGCCTAAAGTAAGTTTTCAGATGCCTTGGCATAGTTATTTTGTAGCTGGGAACATCTCAAGGAACAACAATTGCAATGCTTTCAAAAATAATATAACAAATAGTTGCATTGATTTCAGCAATGATATATTGCATAATGATACAGTGTATTGATTTAAGTGTTGACACAATGAAAAATGATTTCTAAAAAATGCAAATAATTTCTAAAAATGTGAGTGAGTGAGGATGATCGTCAGAGATAGAGGCTACCATTCGGGAAGGTTGCTATAACATTTTACAAACGAACACAAAATCCTCATGCTCAACGATCAATTAGAATTGATCTACAATTAACGTTGGAATTGATTCTGTAACATCTCCATTTTCAAACCCCAAACTAGTGATGTATATTGTAAATGTAGGGTAAGGCTGAGAGCTAAAGCGATGAAATATGTAAATGATGTAAATGGAATATAATGAATAAAATCTATTGTCGGCTGCAAATGGACACGGATGGAGATTTGGGGGCTAAGTTTCTACAAGAGAGGGAAGGGGTTCAAGGGGGAGAGTTTACCCATGTCTCTTAAACCCAAACCCATTTCTTTCTAAATTATCCTTACCTTGAACCTTCTAATTTCTGGTTGAGTGTTCTAGAGTTCAATAATTAAATTCATGTAAGAGGGTGGGTGCGAGAGTCACTTCCCATAGTTATTGAGATCATGGGGGCTAAGTACAATCAACTTGGGGAAGAGTGCAAGTCAAACATGCAAGAGAAAGAGATGAAATTTGTATGGGTGGGGGACTGGAATTATTCATTCACATTTTTGCATGGATATCTATTTTTACATCGAGTTTTCTAGACATTGAAGAAGTTATGGGTATTGATGCTTAAAGGAATCTGTTGTGGGAAAGTTTGGCAACTATTTGGAGCTGAAATTTCATGGAGAAAGAGGTTGTGTGCCTGGGAGTAACGTGTTGCTCGAAATTTGTCAAGGAAAGTATGGGTTTTGTTGTTGGGAATTCATGTTGCAGCTATAGAATTCCTGAGGTCCCAACAAAGATATTTCTTGTCCAACTTGTGTTGGAAGACCTACAGGGGAGTGGAAAGGCTTGAGGGACTGTGAATAATGAAGGGTTATATCATCCCTTGGGTTGTGCAGCTTGTGGAGAAGAGAGATGGTGGATTGGAATTAGATGTGAGATTTGACTATTGAGAGGGGTCCATTAGCCAGCCTTAGGGACCAACTTCTCTTCTGGATTCATAGCCCTAGCTAGGGGGTGACTTGTTGTTGAGAACTAGAACAAAAAGTCTATAGTTGGGAGGAATGGTTGTCCTCTGCAGGGGCTTGATACTTTCATAGGATAAATGTTCTTATCTATTGTTTATAGTGTTAAATGTTGGTATATTTTGTGTGCATATTACTCTGAGATATCTTAGTTATTGTTGCTTGTTGTGGGTAGAATGATGCATCCAAATCTCTATTTATGTGGTTGAATGTTATTTAGTTGTTTCTGTGCACAGTTAAGCAATTGCATTTATGTTTTTACGTAGTATATACAATTGCATGAGTTCGGTTGTCATTTTGTGTGTTATTTCTGCATTTTAATTTAGTATTAGAAAATTTTATTTAGGTCATTTTAGCAGTGACGTGACCCAATTGGGGCTTGTGTATGTTAGAGAGTGATATCAAAGCGAGGTTAAACAATGGACTCGTATAGGCCAAGAACTAGTGAAAATTTGGGAAAATTCGTTGTCACATATTTCTATATGTGACGAATTTGGGGAAAACGGTGAAAAATCAGTTTAAGATCCCCAAATTCATGAGCAAATTCGCGTTTCGAATGCCTCGAAATTGTTTGAGATGTTTAATGGCGTCAATCAACTAGTTCACAAAGTTAGATTTGATTTGCAAGGTTGAAATTCACGATCTAATGGAGACCAAAGGAAGTGGGAGAGTTTGATGAATCAACGACCAAGATCATGTTTGATCTTGAGATCAATGACTCAGATTCATTGTAATAAATTTAAAAACTTCTAATGTTTTTAAATTTTGGCAAGGTTACTAGATCAATGACTGAGATTCATTTTCGATGGCTTGGAAATGAGACAGATCGACGGTCTAGATTCATCTTCGATCGTTGGGAGGTTGAAGCCAATCAATGGTCAAGATTTGTTTTTGGAGCTTGTGTTGGTGTATTTAATTGTCTAATTAAAACAACTCAATCACCCAATACATTAATTGCCAACTCGAGGTACGTCCTTTTATTTCAGAGTTATCATGCAAAGTATATGTAGGAACAATTTTTGTCTAACATTGATTATTTATTGGTATGTAAACTTAAGAAAGAAACACACTCATTCTTCGAGAATTAAACATGCGTATATTAGATCACACTTGTTTAAATGAAACACATTGACAGAGATATTTTCTGTCCAACTTGTATTGGAACCCTGTAGGTGAGTGGAAAGGCCTGAGGGACTGTGAGTAGTGAAGGGGGATTCCATTCCTTGGGTTTTGCAGGTTGTGGGGAAGAGAACTGGTGGATTGGAATTAGCTATGAGATTTGACTATTGAGAGGGGGGAATTAGTTAGCCTTAGGGACCACCGTCTCTTGTGGATTCATAGCCCCAACTCGAGGGGTTACTTGTTGTTGAGAATTGGAACAAAAAGTCTACAGTGGCGAGGAATGTATGTCCTCTTCAGGGGCTTGCATACTTTCATAAGATAAGTGTTCTTATCTACTGTGTTTATGGTGTTAAATGATGGTATATTTGTTATGCATCTTACACTAATCTATCTTAGTTATTGTTGCTTGTTGTGGGCATAATGATGCATCCAAATCTCTATTGATGTGGTTGAATGTTGTTGTATGTTATTTATTTGTTGCTATGCACAACTAAGAAATTGCATTTATGTTTTTAAGTAGTATTATAGACAGTTGCATGAGTTTGGTTTTCATGCTGTGTGTTAATTTCACATTTTGATTTAATATCAAAAAAAATTATTTGGGTTGTTTTAACAGTGACGTGACCCAATTGGGGGTTGGGTACATTAGAGAGTGATATCAGAGTGAGGTTCAACAATGGACTGGTATGGGCCAATAACCAGTGTGAATTTGGGCGAATTCGTTGTCACATATTTTGATCTATGACGAATTTGGGAAAAATCGATGAAAAATCATATTGAGACCCCTAAATTTGTGAGAAAATTCAAGTTTCGAATGCCTGAGAAAACCCCTATGGGGAAACATCCATGGCCCCATCCAACATGGCCACTTGCAGTAGTTTATTAATGCAAAAGAAAAAGATTACAAATATATTTTACAAGAGAGTTTCTCACAATCGATCATCGGAAAATGACCCTACATGCTCTTTAAATAGAGATCATGGACCAATTGGCTATTAAGTCACAGATCAATGGCCGTCAAGATCGAGGAAAGTATGAACCATCAGATCACTCTATGTTGGGAACATATCGTGACTGTCGGACTTCCTAACTACAAATGCATACTAATGCATACTAAAGAAACACACTTTTACCTAACGACACATTAGACCAAGTAGATCTTAACTAACTCCTAAGTGTCTAAATATCCTAACATCCCCGCTTAAGAACAACTTGGGATAGGATTGAAGGATTTACAATGTTGACACAATAGGATAAGGAAGGAGGCATTAGATCCTATCCCCCCTTAATGACAACTTCATGAACCCCTAACATAGATCGAAGTTTGGAAAACTTCGTTTCTGTAAGAGGCTTTGTGAAAATGTATGCAACTTGATCTTTTGTAGGGCAAAAGAGCACTTCAATAACTTGATCATGAATGAGTTTTCTGATGAAGTGCATGTGTAGCTCGATGTGTTTACTGTGCTAATGTTGAACTAGGTCTTTGGCGAGCTTGATGGCACTCTAATTGTCACACCAAAGGATGGTCAGATGTTGATGCTCGAATCCAAAATCTGAAAGGATCTATCGAAGCCACAAGGCTTCATGACTTGCATTTACCGCTGCTCAGTACTCTACTTCTGCTGAAGAAAGTGAAATAGCATGTTGTTTCTTACAGGCCCAAGTGACAGGTCCTGAACCAAGGCTGAAAACATAATCTGCAATAGACTTTCGATCATCAGGGTATCCGACCCAATCTGAATCAGTGAAACCAACCATTAAAGGCCCCCCCCTTGAATTGTAATGTATCTCAAACTGAATTGTACCACGAACATATCGAAGTATCCTTTTAGCTGCTTTCCAATGGATTTCATGGGGTGTTTGCATATACCGGGCAACAAGACCATCAACAAAGGAAAGATCAAGACATGTATGAGTCAAGTATAAGAGGCTACCAACTAACTGACGGTACAGGGTGGCATCAACTGCAAGAGCAGTACAAGTGGCAGTAAGATTGACTCTAGACTAGAAGGGAGAAGGGGATGGTTTACAATCATCCATGTGAAAGTGATGAAGAAGGTCACAAGCATACTTAGAATGGGAAAGAAAAATTCCTTCGTTGGTTTGCAAAACTTGGAGGCCAAGAAAATAGTGCAAAAAACCTAAGTCTGTCATTTCAAATTCCTTCTTAAGGCTGGTTTTCACATGGTTTAAAAGTTTTGAGTCACTACCAGTAAGGATAAGGTTATCAACATAAAGGACAAGGAGTATGAGATGGCTTCCTACTTTCTTGGTATAGACAATAGGATCATAATGGCATCTAGAGAATCCGGTGTCAATAAGAAAGCTTTCCATTTTGGCATACCAAGCTCGAGGAGCTTTCTTAAGACCATAAAGAGATTTCTTAAGGCGACAAACAAGGCTAGAGTCATTCTAGACATAGTCAGGAGGTTGTTCCATGTAGATTTCTTCTTTCAAATAGCCATGCAAGAAGGTGGATTTAACATCCATCTGATGGACCTCACATTTATGTGAGGCTGCAAGGGAAAGAACAAGGTGGATGGAATTCATTTTGGCTACAAGGGCAAAGGTTTCATTATAGTCAATCCCTTCAAGTTGGGAAAATCCTTTGGCAACTAACTAAGCCTTGTGTCTTTCAACACTTCCATCTGATGCATACTTAGTTCTGTAGACCCATTTACATCTGATAAGTTTTCTTCCTTTTGGAAGAGGTACAAGATCCCAAGTATCGTTTTCCATTAAAGATCGATACTCTTCATTCATTGTTGTATCCCAATTTGGATGACTTGAATCTTCTGCAAATGTCTCTGGATCATGAGTCTCTAAAAATTGAGCCAAAAGAGAAGAGGTTTGCTGGAACTATGAACGTGTTCGATGTTGATCTGAAGGATCACCGACAGGATCACTAGCTACTTCTCATGTTGAATGGACCCATCTAGGAAGTGGTGGAACTGGTGCAAGCTCAAGTTCAAAGGACTCATCTAGAGGAAGGTGAGCAGGCAGAGGTGGATTTTCATCCTCAATGTCATCATCTGAAGAAGAAAACATAATAGGAACAGAAGAAGGCACAAACGCCGAAGATGGCTCGCAGGCTGAAGAAGGCACAACCGCCAAATTAGGCTCTTAGGACAAGAGATTTTCATCAAATTTAACATCTCTTCTAAGAATAATTTCATGACAATGTAGTTGAAGAAGTCTATAACCTTTGACATCTTCAGAATAACCAAAAAATATAGACTTCTCACTTTTAGGTGCTTTCCTTTTCTCATCATAAATGTGAGCCCATGCTATACTGCCAAATACACGGAAGTGACTTACATTTGGTTTACTTTTAGTCCAAGCTTCTTTTGGTGTTATATTTTTAAGAGCCTTTGCGGGAGTGCGATTGACTATGTAATTTTCATAGTTGATTGCTTCTACCCAATACTTTAGACTTAATCCTTTAGATTGGATCATATAATTAGCCATTTCTTTTAATGTGTAGTTCTTTCTCTCAGCAACACCATTTTGTTGTGGTGTATATGGAATAGTGTGTTGAATTTGGATGCCCTGTGTAGTGCAGTAACTTGTAAAATTATTGTTCACATATTCGCCTCCATTATATGTTCTTAATTTTTGAATTTGATGTCCAGATTGTTTTTCTACAAGGGCTTTGTAGGCCAAAAACTTGTCAAAAACTTCGCTCTTAAGTTTTAAGAAGTAAAACCAAGTACGTCTGGAAAAATCATCAATGAAAGTTAAGAAATACTTGCACCCAGAAAAGGAAGGAGAACAAAGTGGACCACACAAATCACTGTGAACAAGCTGCAAAGGGCCCGAGGCGTGCCAAGAGGCACGTTTGTCAAAACTGTCCTGATGATGTTTTTCGAGAACACAACCGACACAAACACCATCTCTGCATGAAACGAGAGGAAGACCAGACACCATCCGTTGATTACATAGTTGTTGCAACGAGAGGAAGACTAGACACCAATCCGGTACAAGCCTTTACTTCTTAATAAATCTTCCATATGAGATTTTCATTGGAAATAGTTGGTGCTGGTAAGAAAAACATTACTTGTAGAAGTCATATTAAATATCCAAATAATATCGATTTAAAAACTGAAATCGATGATCTGGATGGAAAGAGGTCGAAAATTTATGCGGTTTAAAAAAAAAACGACACTGAAAACAGACTTCGGATGTGAGAGTTATGCTCTTTTTAAAAAAAGGCATAAACGGTAACCAAATGACCACATGATAGTGTAAGTTGCTTTATGAAGTGACCCACTTTTATAAAGAGAAGTGGGGATCACTTTTATAATGAAGTTACTTTATAATAGAAAAGTTGTAGGCAAAATAAATAACTCTAAATAAAATATTAAAGCTACTTATAGTGATTCACTTGTATACTTGAAGTGAAATACACTTTACAATTTTAGCATGAACATTTAAAAAAAAAAAAGTAACAAAAGAGAGACTTGAACTCAAGACCTCTTACTTAATAAGGCAAATTTTAACCAAATTATCTAGAAAAACATATTTTAATGTTCAGAAGGAGGATTGGGGGTGTTGTTGTTGTTTTTGTTGTGGAAGATGGCCTTGGAAAGAGTGCTAAAAAAAAACTCTTTTCACGCAAGAAAAAAATTGCGCTTCTCGATGACAACAAGGGTTAGATCTTGGTTAGCTTACCCGGAAGATGCACCTTTTCCTATCTGTTTCTGATTTTCCGAGATCATACAGGGCGTGGGGAAAAGATAATACATAGATCTAAAAGGGTAGAAACCCGAAAATAAATAATACAAAACCGAAATAAAACCAAAACACTACTCTGCAAAAATTAAAAAAATGTGTATTCAAGCTTTATACCTCCAGATCTGACTATAATGGTCGTATCTTTGGAAAACGAAAACCTTTTAGAGTGAAACAAAAAGTGTTTATGAATGAAACGAGTTCTCTAGACGCAATGTGATAGTCCTCTCAGCCCAGAAATATACGAAAATGATAGAAAATGGAGATGAGGAAACTCGGCTTCATGATCTCGATCTACAATAGGAGTGAGTCTTCAAATAGGCTTTGATACCATGTTCGAAAAAATAGGTATTCCAACAGAGGATGAACACCTTCAGTAACCACTCACATAACTAGATCAAATATCAACACACCGATGTTTTCATGTGGCAAAACCCCTACGGGGAAACATCCACGGCCCCAACCAACACAACCACTTGGAGCAGTTTATTAATGCAAAAGAAAAAGATTACAGAGATATTTTACAAGATAGTTTCTCACAATCGATCATCAACAAATGACCCTCCATGCTCTTTATATAGATATCATGGAACAATTGGGTGCTAAGCCACATATCAATGGCCATTAATATTGAGGAGAGTATGAACCGTCAGATCACTCTATGTCGGGAACATATCATGACTGTCGGATTTTCTAACTACAAATGCATACTAATGCATACTAAATAAACACACTATGAAACACACTTTTTCCTAACAACACATTAGACCAAGTAGATCTTAACTAACTCCTAAGTGTCTAAATATCCTAACATTTCGAAGTTTGGAAAGGTTACTAGATCAACGACTGAGATTCGTTTTCGGCTGTTGGGAGGTTGACGCTGATAAACGGTCATGATTTGTTTTCAGAGATTGAAAGATAGAGAAAATTGGCGGTCGAGACTCGCCAGTAGAGTTTGGCGAAGTTCAATGAAACAATAGTTAAGATCTTTTCGGATGGTAGATCAAAGGTCTAGATTCATTCGAGTTTTTTTCAAAAATTTATAAGTGTGAGAGTTGGACAAGAGGATTCGTTGACAGTCGATGGTCAGGTCTGTTGAATTGGTGAAGCATTTTAGTTTCCAACAAATGTTGTCGACGACCGATGGTCAGATCTATCGATTTAGCAAAATGTTTTGATCAAACAATTGAAAGCATCGATGACTAATGATTGATGGTCGGGGGTCGGCCGAATTGGTGAAGTGTCGGTTCATGCAAGAGAAATGGACAACAACTGATGAAGGAAAAATGGTAATGATGTGTCATGCCACATCAACATCCATGTGTCGTGCCATGTTAGCCAGAGTGCCATGTTAGAGTCTATGTGTCATGCCACATCAAAATCCATGTGTCATTCCATGTCAACATTGTCATGTCAGTCAAGAAATGGACGATGGTCGATGGTCGGGTCGGTCAAGTTGGAGGAATGTTTTTGTTAGCCAACATGAATGGTCGATGACCGATGGTCAGGTCGACCAAATTGGTAAGGAGTTTCATCCACTAATGAAAATCATCAATGGTCAACGACCGATAGTTAGGTTGGCCAATTTAGCGATGTGTTGCAAGTGGTTTCCAAGAGGAATGACCGATGGTCGATGATCGGGCATCAAGGAGATTCACGAGCAAGCTTAGTCTGTCAAAGAGAATCGTCGATCGACTGATCATCGATGGAGCTCAGATCAACGGTTCAGATTGTTTTAAATTGTTGATTGACGGTGGAAATTGATCCATGGAATTTGAAAAGGATTAGTGTACCAACGAATTGTATTTCACTCAATTTAGAATCAATGACTTAGATTTAAAAGACCAGTGTAATGGTAAAACAATGAAATTTTCAGTTTTTGAAGGTCATGAAATTACGGGGCGATTTTGAGGACCTAAACAATGTTTTTATGCAATCAAAACCCACGAGAATAGAGTATATTGTTGGTACACAAAGGTACACTATGTTTCTGCATCTTACATAAAATAACTTGGAGAGAGATATACAATGATCTACTCCAATGCAAAACAAAGTTTGTATGAGAAAGTTACAACTGAAACATTTAAGGTAAAATTTTGGCACTAGTTTACTTCTTGAGGGCATAACTTCTTTCCAGAAGTTCGTTTGGGGCACATGAGTAGTTTATGAAAAACTTATGAACCATAGAAGACAACCATGATGCCATATTTGGGATCTAGGTATGTAAAAATGTGCAAGAAGAGAAAGAAGATACCTGTAGCATACACGAATAAATTGAGACAACTAGTCAAAATTTCTCCGGACCATAACTTTCATCTTGGAGCTCAGATTTGAGCAAATGGATATTCTATGGAAAGGTAATGAAAAGGGGAAGGCATATATTGACCTATAATTTTGAATTGGGTTTTAAAATTTCCTCAGAAAGTAATGAAGTAATTTTGTAGTAGTAAGAAAATGGAAATTGTAGCATGTGAATGTTATAACTTTCTTCCCAGAACTCAGAATGAGGCATGAATAAAGTCATTGGAGAGTTGTTCAGGAGAATAATGTGTTTAAGGAATCAGATTATGACTTGGTGCATTATGTTCTTCATAAATTGATGTGAAAAATAACCTATAATCAAGTTAATAAATAATATGCAATATACTTAATTCTAACAACAATTATTGCATGCACATTCTTACATAATTAGAGATACAAGAAATAAAATTTTAGTTATATATGAGGATTGGAGTTATGGAAGATGCACAAGGTTATTACAACCATGAATAAGAGATCATAGGTATGCATGTCAACATGGGAAATGTTGAGACATAATCTAATGGAAGAAGATACGGGAATGAAATTGTAACTATGAGAAGCCTACAAAGAGATGTGCAGAGCTATAGGGATGATAATGTGTAATGTTCCCAAGCCAATTTTTCGCTTGGAAACACTAACTAACCATTGATTTGATTGTTTGTTGTTGTGTATGCAGGTAGGCCATGAAAATTTCGGCCTTGGGGTTTATTCAGTTATTCAGCCACAATTTATACAATAAGCATTTCAACCTATGAATATCTCAACAATACACAAGATAGGAACCACAAAAAAAATTTGAACTTTATTATAAGAAAGCAAGCACCTGATACAATAGAGAAGAAGATATAGAATAACTTCATATGGCTTCAAGACAATAATATGAGATGCATACAAAATGCTCCCAGAGATATAAAGTAAGCCTCCCAAAGGCTACAATATAAGATGAACGCTCCAATTCAAACTAGGGTTTATGCCTAATCCTCAAGCTACTGGTATGACCTGCTGAAGATGATGGAGACCAAGGGTTCAGCCCTACTAAATATGAAGACTCTCAAATGTTTCCACTCTCCTCCAAGTGATAGATCAGAACAATAATAACCTCCTCCTAAATTATGGAGCCCAAATACTGATGCCTCCCCCTCCAACTGTAGAAACCCCAAACTGGTACAACCCTCCTGAAACCCTGAATATGGCCAATAATTCGGCCTAGCTTAATAAGGTCTTTGAATCAATTTAAACTCTCTAGGATGATAGAATGAGTAGTCAAAAACCCCTGAGAAGAGTCTCAAGGACTGATTTGAGGTATAACCTCCTAGATCTGAAAATCACTGAATCACCAAATCATCCTCTCTCTCCCAAAGCCGTCCCAACCTGTAGACAATGACAGGGATGTGATAACTCCTCAAGGAAGCCTCCAAAATGATGAGCAAGGGACTACAAGCAAAACCCTACTGCTGAAATCTCCCAAAGCTTCCTTAATAGGCTGGATCGAACTGTTCTTCAACAAATGGTGCGCCCCTGCTGGAAAACCCTAACTGGTACGTCCCTGCTGATCCTCCTGAATAGATGATGAATGTAGAATGGTGTGGGTGGATTATTTCATCCTCGAGACCAATATTGGAACAAGGTGAGTGGGATCTTTCACCATTGAGTTGTTCTCTAGGGTTTGTAATATCAAAACCCTCAAAACTGTATGCTCAAGAGCATCAACAAGAAAATACCAAATATCCAAGATGAAATGAGAGGTGTGCCCTCTCCTTCTCTTTATACTTATTTTTTGTTTCCTTGCTGAGTTAAGTTAACCTCTAGGGTTAACTTCTAACTCAACCTCCAATGCTCTATTCCTTCATTGAGTTACCTTTTTAACCCTTTTTACCTTTTCACTAAGTCAATTTAAAAATATAACATTAGTTTGGTTGAATTTTCCCCCTTGTGTGAGACTATGGTCTAGTGGGGATGCCTAGACCACTAAGTCTTCCCAAACCTCTTCATCAAGAGGTGGGGTACATTATAGTCTCCCCTGCTAGAAATTGCTTGTCCTCAAGCAATTCCAAACCTGTCTCACTTACCACTTGTTCATTCTCCCACATGGCATCCTCAATGGGTAGATCCTTCCATCTGATTAGGTACTCTTTGATGCTTCTCTTCCTGAGTCTCTTCTCCCAAACCTCCAGTATCTCCTTCAGAGTCAAAGCCAGTTTCCCCTCTTCGTCTAAAGGAGGTAGCACCTCAATGGGTGTGATGTGTTGGCCAATGGCCCTCTTAATGTAGGACACATGGAAGACATTGTGTATCCTGCTGCCCTATGGAAACTCCAGCTCATAAGCTATGACCCCTACCTTCCTGATGATCCTGTAGGGTCTAAAGAAATGTGGTTGTAAATTCTCTGCTCCATTTCTTTTTATAGAATCCTGCCTGTATGGTTGGATCTTGAGATAGACTAAGTCACCAACCTCAAAGGTACACTCAACTCTGTGTTTATCTGCTTGGACCTTCTACTGGTTATGTACTCTCTGTAAATGATCCTTCAGCTCTCTGAGGATGTCCTGACTCTGCTGCACCCAATCCTGTACCATTGGATCCCTATTGTCACCAAAAGAAATATCCACGAAAGAGAGTGGATCATAGTTGTATAGTGACTTTAATGGTATCATGCCTATGGACATGTGATGGGTGGTGTTGTAGCAATATTCCCCCAAGTGTAACCACCTGACTCACACCTTATGCTTCCCTACCACATAATTCCTGAGATAGCCTTCCACCCATTTGTTTACTATTTTGGTCTGTCCATCTGTCTAAGGATGATAGTTTGAAAAACTCCTGCCAGAATGTACTCATGAATCTGCTATCTCTGTCATTGACAATGGTTTTGGGTAGGTCGTGCAGTCTGAATATCTCCTTGAAAAACAATTCGGCCACCTGTGTTGCACTAAAGTCTATGGCTATGGAGAAGAAGTGTGCAAACTTCGTCAACCTGTCCACCACTACGAAAATGTAGTCTTTTCCTTGCGCCCTTGGCAACCCTATGATGAAATCCATGGATATGCTTTCCCACTTGTGCTCTAGGATGGGTAGGGGTTGCAGTAGTCCTGTTGGGTGAGTGTTCTCATGCTTTTTCTTCTGGCACGTAGTACATCCCTTGACAAGCCTCATTACATCCTTCTTGAGGCCCTTCCATGAGAAAGTCTCCCTCACCGGCATGTATGTCTTACCAATTCCTTGGTGCCCTACCATTGGTCATTCATGACATGCCTACAACACTTTGGCCTTGAAGGCCAATCCAGGAACCAAAAAGGTTTGGCCCTTGTAATAGATGAGGTCGTCAATGATCCTGAAGTTATCGTTCTGTACTTGCCCATCCATTAGCTAACTAGTGAACCGATCCTTTGCATACTCCATCACCAAGTGGTCCTTCCAATCAACATACACATCTGTCATGGCATAAATGGATGGCCTCCTGGACAATGCATCAGTCACAATGTTGTTCTTCCCTTTGATAAATTCAATGTCAAAGGCATAGGCCTGTATTCTGCTTACCCATTTCTGTTGCCTTTCATTGAATTCCTTCTGCTCCAATAGGTACTTAAGACTGTTATGATCTGATTTGACCATAAAACATGCACCTACCAAGTATTGCCTGAATTTGGACAGAGTGTGCATGATAGCCAACATTTCTTTGTCATAAATGTTGTATAGTAGCTCAGGTCCCCTAAGTTTTCGGCTCTCATAGGCAAGAGGGTGCCTATTTTGCATTAGTACAGCCCTTATACCTTCTCTTGAGGCATCACACTCCAAGGTAAAAGGCTGGTTGAAATATGGTAGGGCTAAGACTGGGCACGTGCTCATCACCTTTTTCATCTTGTCAAATGTAATTTGAGCCTCCTTAGTCCATTTGAAGGCTCCTTTCTTAGTCAAATCAGTCAAGGGTGCACAAAGTTGAGAGAACCCTTTGAAAAATTTCTTGTAGTAAGTGCACATGCCTAGAAATCCCCTTAATTCCATGAGTGTCTTAGGAGTAGGCCACTCCATAATGGCTTTAATTTTCTTCTGATGTACCTATACCCCCTTTGCTCTGATGATGTGTCCCAGGTAAAGAACCTCTGTCATTCCAAACTCACATTTGGACTCTTTATCATATAGTGACTACTTCTCCATGATAGACAAAATTTGATCCACATGCCGAAATTCTACATTTAGCTGCATAAACTATCTCTTCTCTCTTGAAGATGGCCTCCATCCTCTTGGATGTAACTACCTTGGCTGAGTTACCCACCATGCCTTGGAGAACTACCTTTCATCCACCCTCCTCTGTGAAAGACATCTCCATGGTCATGTAGTTGGTGGNTGATAGGCCCCATTGTGCTGAGCCACTGAACCCTAAGGATTATGTTAGTATCCAGAAGGTCCATCACATAGACATCCTGTATCAGCTCATGCCTACCCAATGTAAGCTTCATACCTGGGATGTACCTATCAAAAGGCATAGTGATTCCACCTGCTACCTCCACCTTGAATCCTTCAAATTCAATCGTGGGTATATGCCTCCTCCACAATAGTGTTGAGTCAATGAAGTTGTGAGAAGCTCCCCCATCAATCAACATTGATACCGTTTTCCCCTCCAAGACTCCTCTCATCCTGAAATTGTTATATTTGGGCACTCCACTGATAGATGCCAAGGTGGCTTTCTCCTCAGCCATATTGTCATGTCCTGTGGTCTCCTTCTCTGCTATCTCTATCATGTCTGCCTCTATGTTCTATATCTGGACGAAATCCTCCTCTTCCTCATTATCTAAAGTTACTTCTATGTAGTGCACTTGACCACAGCCCATGCATTTGTGTGATGGGTTCCATGGTTCTTTGCAAGTGAAGCAAAGTCGCTTCCTCCTCAATTCCCTTCTGGTGTTTTCATCCACTCTTCCACAACCCTTGTCAAACCCCCTTGGGTCACATCCTCCTTGGATCATTGGAAGTCTCTAATCTCTCCCTCATGTGTTAAGAGGTGGTCTAGGCACAAATTTTGGCTTGGCCGCTGGCCCTAGGTCCCTCGTCCTCTAAATGGCATCCTGTAGGTTGGTAGGCTTAAAATCCTTTACCCAACCCTTCAAGGGTTTTATCAACCCTTCAGTGAATAAAATCATGAGTCTAGTTTGTGATATATCCTGCACCATGACTGCTAGCATCTGGAATTCCTCAATGTATACCTCTATTGCTCCTGTCTTCCTAAGCTGTGTGAGCTTCCGAAAGTGCAACTCAGGATTCCCCTAATCAAATCTGTCAATGAGCCTCTGAGTGAACTCTGTATAGGTCACTATCTGATTGTGGCCTAGTGTGGTAAGTCCATGATACCACCAATCATGAGATTTTCCATCTAAGTACATGGTTGAAAACTTGATGGCTTCTCCCTCATGGGATTAAGTTGTAGGTAAGTGTTCATCTTATGAACCCACGCCTGTGTTGTCATCTTAGCCGTACCATCAAAGTATGGAATCTCCATCTTCCTTGCTCTACATTCAAACTCATAATTACTCATGTGGTTCGGCCTGGGCTTGTTTTTTATCTTGAGTTGACAGTATTGATCCAGGGACATCTGCCTCTGAATCATCATGTCCAAATCATGGTACTCCCTGGTACACTGTGCTATCTTCTCAACAAAATCATCCACCTATTCCTGCTGCACCTGTCCATCTGTGAACGTGGGAAAGTATGGTTTAGGGGTAGCCCTGCTACCCATCTGTCCATGTGGAGTGCCTCCCCCATGGCTTCCCTCGGACTGATGATAGGAAACATGTTTAGGATTATACTTGGGATCCCTTTCTGGATTATACTTGTTTCCACCATGTGATCCACCAGTCTCTCTGTTTTCATATGCCTCTGGACCCTTCCCCTTGTGAGTCATCTGCATCAATAGCTCTCATATCCTAGTCTGGTTCTCATCCACCTTCCTTGGGTTGTTATCTACCTTCTTCAGGGTCTCAGTTATTTCGGCTTCTCCTCTATGGGTTATATCATATATTTCCTACAAGTGGACAACCAGTTTACCTTCTGATTGGTTTAGGGCTTTATTAAACTCTCATGCTAAGAAATCCAAGCCTTGGGGCTCGCCATCATCACCTGAACCCTCCATCTTGTCCTCTGTTTCACTTGCCTATTTCTTCCTTTGGCCCATAAAGATACCATTGTACCTCTCCATGTGCTAATCCTCACAGGATGGGAGGATCAGAGCTCTGATACCACTGTAATGTTCCCAAGCCAATTTTTCTCTTGGAAACACTAACTAACCACTTATTTGATTGTTTATTGTTGTGTATGCAGGTAGGCCATGAACATATCGGCCTTAGGGATTATTCAGTTATTCAACCACAGTTTATACAATAAGCATTTCAACCTATGAAGATCTAAAAAATACACAATATAGGAACCACAAACAAAATCTGAACTTTATTATAAGAAATCAAGCACCGGAGATACAAAGTAAGCCTCCAAAAGGCTGCAATATAAGATGAACGCTGCAATACAAACTAGGGTTTATGCCTAACCCTCACGTGGTTGGTACGGCCTGCTAAAGACAATGGAGACCAAAGGTTTGACTCTCTTGAAGATGAATTAAGTATTGGTTAGTTCAACTAACTACTGGAACGAAGAGAAGAATTAATAAGCTTGTTAAAGAATTCCCTATAAACATGAATGGAATCAACACTAAGACATATTTGAACATCATGTCACTTGTCTTATCACTGCTTGATTGGTATGGATTGGATAGAAAAGCATCATGCTATCCTATATTTTTATAACAAAGTGTTCACGTGTCTTGATGAGGAAGATAATTCAAGGACAATGTAAGGTATTCCAGGACCTATATCTTTCCGAGAGATTTCAACATTGCATCTAAAAAGAAATTTTAGAAAAGGGTGCTAGATAGATGCAACCCATATGGAAGAGACAATCAAGGATAAGGATCTAAGTCTTGAATATTATCCAGTCTTGAAATAATATGAAGATGTGTTTGGGGAGTTTCCAAGTTTTCCACCAAAAAGGGATATAGATTTCTCTATTGACTTAATGTCAAGAGCTTCCCCGGTGTCCAAAGCTCCCTACAGAATGAGCATGCCAGAGCTAAAAGAGTTTCAAATGCAACTAGAAGAGTTGTTAAATAAAGGGTACATACGCCCAAGTGTTTCTTCTTGGGGTGCTTTAGTTCATTTTGTCAAGAAAAAAGATGGAACATTGAGGTTATGTATTGACTTCATACAATTGAAAAATGTTACATTCAAGAATAA
This sequence comes from Picea sitchensis, assembly GCA_010110895.2. Classification (NCBI taxonomy): domain Eukaryota; kingdom Viridiplantae; phylum Streptophyta; class Pinopsida; order Pinales; family Pinaceae; genus Picea; species Picea sitchensis. The sequence continues at coordinate 99,388 of SNQJ01S0005725.1, read as the reverse complement.
ATATCCTTTGCCAGGGATTGATCATCTTTTTAATCAACTGAAGGGAGCAAAGATATTCTCCAAAATTGACTTGAGGTCAGGATATCATCAAGTGAGAATCAAAGGAGAAGAGACTAGAAAAAAAACCTTTCAGACAAGTTATGAACACTATGAATTTGTAGTGGTTCCTTTTGGGATGATAAATTCACCCGCTACATGTATGTGTCTAATTAATGGGGTGTTCATAGATTTCTAGGACAAGTTTGTCATTGTATTATTGGATGATATTCTTATCCATTCCAAGATAGAGGAGGAGCATTAGAAACATTTGAGGATGGTGCTACAAGTGTTGAGAGAGTGCCAATTGTGTGCCAAGTTAATTAAATGCACTTTTTATCAAAAGGAGATCCATTATTTGGGTCACATTGTTTCATAACATGGCATAGCAGAGTGGATCCAAATAAGATTGAAACAATCAAGAGTTGGCTAGTGCCAACAAACATTTCAGAGGTTAGATCATTTATGGGTCTAGCTAATTATTACAAGAGATTCATTGTGGGATTATCCAAGATTGCACACCCAATAACATCTTTTCAAAAGAAAGGAGTAAAGTTTGAATGGAGTCCTATGTGTGAAGAAAGTTTCTAGTGCTTAAAGGATTTTCTAACCAGTGCACCTATTTTAAAAGTTGCAGATACAGATGAGGATTTTGTTGTGTGCACAAATGCCTGCAAGGAAGGGCTTGATGAATTCCTTACACAAAATAGACATGTAATTTGTTATGCATCCATAAAATTGAAGGAAAATGAAACAACTTATGCCACACATGAATTAAAGCTGACAACCATAGTAAATTCTTTAAATATGTGGAGACATTACCTTATGGGTAGAAATTTTGAGCTGAGGACAAGCCACAATGGTTTGGAATATTTATTTGACCAACCAACACTAAATGTTAAACAAACTAAATGGTTGGAGTTTCTTTGTGAATATGATTTTGACATCAAGGACATAACGGCAAAAAAGAACAAGGTGGATGATGCACTCAATAGAAGGGTGCATAAAATGCATGCTATAGCCATTAGTATGTACACGACAGGTCTAAAAAATAGAATTCTAGAGGCTGTAATAAAATACCAACATTATGTGCAAGTCAAAGAAAGCTTACAGAAGAATAATGTACAGTAGAAATACAAGGATTATAAACTAGAATATGATGAAATCCTCTTATTCCAAAATCGAGTTTATGTTTACAATTCTCAGGAATTGACAAATTTTATTTTAAAGGAGATGCACAATGTGCCATACACTGGACAACAAGGATATTAGAAAACTATTAGAGCGGTAAGGGGCCAATATTTTTGGCCTGGTATGAAGAGGGATGTCACTGATTATTTGGCCAGATGCATGGAATGTCAGAAGGTAAAGGCCGAGCACAAACATACAACAATATTGTTGCATCTATTGCCATGGAAATAGGAAGTTGTTACTATCAATTTGTAGATTCTAACCTTGTACAATATTTACTGCAAACAAATTTTGAGTAAAAGAACAAAAAAGATACAATGGAAAATACAAACATTACATAGATATTTTTTCCCCTGGAAACCCAAACAAGGAAAACCAACATATTCTATATTCATTCATAGTGATACATTGTTTACAATACAATATACATATAGGATCCATCGACATCGAAAACCCTAACCCAATGACCTAGATTAGTCCACAACCCTAACTCCTTAACCGGAAATAGAAAACCATCAACAATCCATGTGCTGAAAAACCACCTAAATATGTGACACGTTTCCCAAGGTAGGTGACACATTTCCCAAGGCAATTTTTTTTTATGGGGGTGCTTCGCCCAAACCCCCATGAAGGGGGCTTCACCCCCCTGAACCAGCCCCTCTAACCCCAGAGAATGGTATCATAATCTATGGATGAATGTAACAGGAACAATTCCATCCCTTTGAACAATAGAGCCATTCTTTTTATTCGAGAAACAACCACTTCTCTAGAGTGTCTAAAGAGTGGGTACCTAGGAGAGAGAAAGGGAAGAATGATATTTGGATAATCAAGATTTTTTTGTGACATGCATGCTTGGCTTCTTCCTATACTTCTGAAACCATGGCCACTACAGAAACTGCCTCTACCCCGAGGAACCCCTGTGCTTTATTCGTTGCCCTTGCCTTTGACAATGTCTTTGTATTTTGAAGTCTGCAACATTTTTGTTGAAGAGAACGTCCTTCACGTGGGAGAAGCCCAATCTAGGGTATCTTTGAGCCATCAAAATTCCATGAAGCCACCATAGTTATGCACAAAGATGTATGAAAATACTAACTTCCATTTATGGTCATGTCAACCCCATGCGGCCCATTTGAAAAGGATGTTTATTTGAAGTAGTTGAAGTAGTTGAGTGAAGGAGCTCTGTGGCCACGGATAGGGTTTACCCTAGTCGCGGGCCCCAACAATATATGATTCATACTACCCATTGAAATATCCTTGATCCTAATGATCAAGATATTTGCTACTGATCTATTGTTTTGTCTTGCAGATCTGATACACTGGGGGTTTTCTGGATGTGTTTCAGTTGTATGTTTGAGATCTTGATGGTTATTGCATGTGCATGTGGGTTATTGCATGTGCATGTGGGTTATTTCATGTGCATGTTGGTTATTTCATGTGCATGTTTCATATTTATGGTTTAAACAACATATAAAGGATGCATGCAGAAGTAAAGAACATCAACTACCCAACATCATGTATTATACGGTTCAAGCATGGAAATACAATAGCCTACTGGAGATATAGAATATAAACATTAGCTAGATCTCATGGATCATCACTAGAATACAATCAAATAGCATAAAAATACATGTGATCAGAAGATAATAGCATATCTGATGCATGCACGGATATATTGACAAAATATGCGATTCTGGAGAAGTACGGTAACCGCTACTTGCTGGAAAACTCGTCTGGAAGGATAGACCCTCAGAATGCGCTGGAAACTACTCCAATAGAAGCACCCTAAGCTCTAGACTAAAATGGATGAGTGCTGAATCTCGTATCTGGTCTCTGAGGCACTGGATCTGGACCCTTGGGGGGTTTGCACACCTCTTGGGACACTAGATGCACCCCAAAGGATTCCACCAATGAAATCTGATGTTATATGGCTCAAAATGATCGTCTTGCCAAATTTGGAATTGGGTCAGAAGGATTCTCTCGGATATTCTCTAATACTCTGCCTGCAACCCCAAATGTTTTTCCAGAAGAGTTGTGCCCTAAATGGCTGGATGAGGCGATATGTAAGATTCCACCATCTGAATTTGACGATAGATTTCTCAATAGAAGTTCACTAGATGGCTCTCAAATGGGTTGGAAGGAAACTGCAATCTGTACACGGATCTCATGCATCTCTCCAAACCCTCAAACTGACTTGCGCCCTCACTGGCTGAGCTGCGCACTCTGTAATGGATACCCCTGAAAAGTATGGTGAAATACCTGGATGGTATCTTCGATGGGATAGGGTTTGTCTCTCAACATCGAAACCGGTCGATGGTGGTGGTTTCCTCCAGAAATCCAAAAAACAGTAAGGTCGACTCTCTTCCTCCTCTGAGAACTCTCAACATCAAATCATTACAATGCATAATGAGGAATTAGGTCAAATTCCTCCCTTTATACCTTTCCCAGCTATTTCACCATTGACCTCACTTAAGCTAGGTTATTTTCCTCCTAAGGTGAATAATTAATTAATTAAGTCCCCCTTTAGCACCTTTTCATTCTAATTCTCCGTTGACTTAGGCTTAAGTGACTTTTCCTAAGTATTTTGGCTTAATTCATTGTTTAGCCATAAATTCCTCCTTATTTCTCCATATTGTTCCTTGTTGGTGCCTGACTATAGTCTACAGGAACACATAGACTACTAAGTCACTCCCTATTGGCCTACTATTGGGGATGGGACATCACAGTCCTCCCTTCCCGAGATTGCTTGTCCTCAAGAAAAATCAATCCTGGGTGTTGTAAGATATGCTCTCCCTCCCATGTGGCATCCTCCACCGGAAGACCCCTCCATCTAACCAAGCACTCATTGATGATCCTGCTCCTCAATCTGCGCTCTCTCTGCTCTAGTACCTCCTCTAGCACTAGCTCCAACTGACCCTCCTCATCAAAGGGTGGCAACTCCTCTGAAATGCTAACCTGTTGTCCCATGGCCTTTTTAAGGCAAGAGACGTGAAAGACGTTATGAATCTTACTACCTTCCGGTAGATCTAGCTCATACGCCACCTCGCCTATCCAAGTGATGACTCTGTATGCCCCGTAGAACTTTGGCTTCAGCTTATCTGCTCTGCTCCTCTTCAAGGAGGACTGTCTATATGGCTGTAACTGCAGAAAAACCAAATCCCTTACCTCAAAACTGCGCTCAACCTTGTGTCGATCTGCATATATCTTTTGTTGGTTCTGAGTTGACTGCAAGTTCTCTCTCACTGATTGAAGAATCCTCTGACTCTCCTCCACCCAGTCCTTTTCCCCCAGGACCCTGCTGACCCCAAACATAGTCTCCATAAAGGAGGGTGCATCGTATCCATACAATGCCCTGAATGGTGACATCCTGATAGACATATGGTAAGTTGTGTTGTAGCAATACTCACCCATATGTAACCATCTCACCCAAGTGCGTTGCTAGCCCCCTACGTAGTTCCTTAGATACCCCTCCACCCATTTGTTGATGATCTCTGTCTTCCCATCTGTCTGTGGGTGGTAGCTGGTACGCATGGCTAGCTCTGTGCTTGTCAACCTGAAAATCTCCTGCCAAAATGCGTTGATGAAGCGCCCATCTCTATCACTGACTATCTGCCTGGGTAACCCGTGCAACCAGAATACCTCCCTGAAAAACAACTCTGCTACCTATATGGCCTTGTAGTCTGTGGGTATGGAAAATAAATGTGCAAATTTGGGTAGCCTGTCGATCACCACAAATATACAGTCCTTTCCCTACACTCTAAGAAGGCCTGTAATGAAATCCATGGAAATGCTCTCCCATTTCTGCTCTGGAATGGGTAGAGGTTGTAGTAGTCCTGCGGGGTGTGTTTGCTTGGACTTGTTCTACTAACAAGTCGTGCACTCTCGTATGTGTTTCATCACATCATCCTTGAGACCCTTCCAAGATAATCTCTCCCTAATATGCCTATATGTCTTGAAGTACCCCTAATGCCCTGCTGTAGGCAAATCATGACATACCTTCAGAATTTTCCCTTTCAGGGTGGATTTTGGAACCAAGTAAATCTGGTCCTTGTAGAAAATGATGTCATCAAGAACCTGATATCTATCATCAATCACCTGTCCTTCCATCACCTCACAAGAAAATTTGTTTTTGGAGTATTCCACCAACAAATGAGCTTTCCAATCTGTACAATTGTCCATCATCAAACATCCTACGGGCCTCCTGGACAAGGCATATGCCATGATATTTATTTTTCCCTTGACATACTCAATGTCAAAGTCAAAGGTTTGGATCTTAGAGACACACTTCTACTACCTCTCCCTGAGGTCTTTCTGATCAAGGAAATACTTGAGACTGTTATGATCAGTCTTCATTACAAATCTGCTACCAACCAAATACTACCTGAATTTGGTTAAGACATGCATGATCGCTAGCATATCCTTGTCGTAAATAGGATAGAGTCTCTCCAACTCATTGAGCTTTCTTCTCCAATCCCCACCCTTGATGCATCACACTCTACGACAAACAGTCATGAGAAGTCTGGAAGGGCTAGAATAGGGCATGTGCTCATAACCTCCTTCATTTTTTCGAATGCCTGCTGTGACTCCTCTGTCCAATGGAAAGCACCCTTCTTGGTAAAGTCTATGAGTGGTGGTCCCAATTGTGAAAAACCCTTGATGAACCGCATGTAGTAACTGCATAACCCAAAGAATCCTTTTAGCTTCATGAGGTTCTTGGGCATCGACCACTCCATTATGGCCCTAATCTTTTTCTGATGAACCTGTACTCCCTGCTCACTAATGATATGCCCCAAGTACAATAGTTCTTTCATGCCAAATTCACATTTGGATTCCTTGGCATATAGTGACTGTGTCTACATAATATCCAAGACCTCCCTCAAATGTGTCAGATGCTCATCCCATGTCTTGTTGTATATCAGTATATCATGGAATGTGTCTGTGTGGTGTAGTTGCCTCAAATGTGTCTGTTATGGTGTAGTTTCCTAGTTTGACCTCTAGGTCAAGGATCATATCCAAGAAAGTCATCGTGTATCCTTCTACCACTGCTACATGGAATCCCTCAAACTCCATTGTGCTTAACCCCCTCCTGGCTACTAAGGACGCATTTATGAAATTGTGGGTGGCCCCACCATCAACTAACATTGTCATGTGTTGCCCCTGTATAAGGCCCTTGAGCCTGAGAGTGTTGTACCTGGATACTCCTGAAAGGGTGGCTATGGTTCCCCCTTTCACCTCTCTACGAGGTTTTGCCTCCTCCTTGGGTTGTGCCCTTGTCGATACTTAAGGTTTCTTCAGCTACTGCTCTGGCTCATTAATGGTCTCAGCCTCTGAATCACTATCTGTCGGTGCCTCAGTATCCTCATCCTCCTCCTCGCTTCCTGATTCCACTTCAATGTAGTGGATTTGTCCCTTTCCCATGCATCTATTCCCTGGGAGCCATGAGTCTCTGCATGAGAAGCAAAGCTTCTTCCTCATCAATTACCGTCTCGTATCATCATCTAACTTGGGCTTGCCCTTCCATTCCCTCTATGGATTCTTCTGATCCCTATCTCTCTGTGGTACAAAGGGTTTGGTAAATGGTTTAATTTTTGGCACGGAGTCCGCCAAGTCTCTAGTGCATCTGATGGCATCCTACAAGGTATGAGGCCGGTAGGCCTTCACCCATCCTATCAAGGGTTCTGTGAGCCCTTCTGTGAATAGAATGACTAATCGGGGCTTAGAAATGTCTGTCACTGCCATTGCTACCCTCTTAAACTCTAAGATGAATTTCTCTGCTATGCCAGTTTGTCTCAACTAGGCTAGATCTCTGAAATGGATCTTTGGATCCCTCCTGCCAAATTTGTCCATGAGTCTCTCTGTGAAATCTTGGTAGGAGGTGATATGACTGTGGCCCAATGTCACCAATCCATGATACCACCACTTGTGTGCTTCACCCTCTAAGTGTAAGGTGGTGAAACTGATGGCTTCTGTCTCTGTCATCTGGTTGAGCTTGTAGCAGGTGTCAAGCTTCTATACCCAAGCTCTGGTGGTGCATTTGGATGATCCGTCTAAAGAAGGTATAGTGAGTTTACCAACTTTCTAGATGAATTCAATGTTATGTCCCTACTGCTGCTACTGCTACTGCTACGGCTGCGGCCCTCCGCTCTGTGGCTCTCTGGGGTGGTTCTTGAGTCTGAGTCCACAATACTCGACTAGGGTCATATCCTGATGGAAGTCATGACCCAATGATGCATACTCTCTCTGATACTTTGCAATGTCCTCTGCATGAGTGGGCGGTCTCTGTGCTATCGGTGTCTGTGTTGCTACCTGGGGTGCCATCTGGAAAGTGGGAAACAATGGGCATGGAATCCTACTCACAGGGGTGTATGTGCAAGTGGGTGACTGGGGTCTAGTGCCTGCTCCTGAGTTCCCCTGTGTTGCATGTGGGGCTTGTGTGCCCTAGATATCTTCCATAGCCAATCTATCAACTACCTGAGCCAAGGACTGTAACATGGTCCGCTGACTAGCTAACATATCACTGATAACTTGTATGAAGGTTCCATCTGGATCCATGGTGGCCTTACCACTTCCCTCTGTTCGCTCATATCTGTCACCTAGCCTTCTCTCTGCATCACGCTTAGCCTCACACTCTGCTCTTCTCTCTACTTCTTTGTGTGTCTCTTCCTCTTCCTCTGAACTGGGAGGGAAGGGAGGAAAGTTAGGCCTATCCCTTCTTTCCCTGCACCTGTTGTAAGTGGCATATTCATCACCTACGTGCTCACAACCATCTGGTTCTTCTACTGTATTCATTGTCTTTAGTCACAGGCTGGAAGGACTAAAGCTCTGATACCATTGAAATATCCCTGATCCCGCTGATCAAGATACTTGCTATTGATCTATTATTTCATCTTGCAGATCTGATACAATGGGGGGTTTCTGGATGTGTTTCAGTTGTATGTTTGAGATCTTGATGGTTATTACATGTGCATGTGGGTTATTACATGTGCATGTTGGTTGTTTCATGTGCATGTTGCATATTTATGGTTTAAACAACATATAAAGGATGCATGCAGAAGTAAAGAACATCAACTACCCAACATCATGTATTATACGGTTCAAGCATGGAAATACAATAGCCTACTGAAAATATAGAATATAAACGTTAGCTAGATCTCATGGATCATCAATGGAATACAATCAAATAGCATAAAAATACCCGTGATCATAAGATAATAGCAGATCTGATGCATGCACGGATATATCAGCAAAATATGTGATTCTGAAGAAGTACGATAACCGATACCAGTGGGAAAACTCGTCCGGAAGGATAGACTGTCAGAATTCACTGGAAATTGCTCCAATAGAAGTGCCCTGGCCTCTAGACTAAAATGGATGAGTGCCAGATCTCATATCTGGTCTCTGAGGCACTAGATCTGGACCCCTGGGGGGTTTGTGCACCTCTTGGGACACTAGATGTGCCCCAAAAAATTCCACCAATGGAATCTGATGCTATATGGCTCAGAACAATCGTCTCGCCAAATGCGGAACTGGGTCAGAAGGATTCGCCTGAATCTTCTCTAATACTTTGCATGCAACCCCAAATGTCTGCCCGGAAGAGCTGCGCCCTAAATGGTTGGATGAGGCGATATGTAATATTCCACCGTTAGAATCTGATGATAGATGGATCAATAGAAGCACCCTGGCTGGATCTCAAATGGGTTGGAAGGAAACTACAATCTGGACACGAATCTCGTGCAGCTCTCCAAACCCTCAAACTGACTTACCCCCTCACTGGCTGAGTTGCGCACTCTACAATGGATACCCCTGAAAAGTACAGTGAAATACTTGGATGGTATCTCTGATGGGCTAGGGTGTGCCTCTCAACACCGAAACTGATCAATGGTGGTGGTTTCCTCCAGAAATCCACAAAACAGTAAGGTCAACTCTCTTCCTCCTTTGGGAACTCTCAACATCAAATCATAACAATGCATAATGAGGAATTAGGTCAAATTCCTCCCTTTATACCTTTCCCAATATATTTCACCATTGACCTCACTTAAGCTAGGCATTTTTCCTCCTAAGGTGAATAATTAATTAATTAAGTCCCCCTTTAGCACCTTTTCATTCTAATTCTTCATTGACTTAGGCTTAAGTGACTTTTCCTAAGTATTTTGGCTTAATTCATCGTTTAGCCATCAATTCCTCCTTATTTCTCCATCTTGTTCCCTGTTGGTGCCTGAATATAGTCTACGAGAACACATAGACTACTAATCCACTCCCTATTGGCCTACTCTTGGGGATGGGACATCACACCCGTCTTCCTATGGTGTGGCCTTGGGCCTGACACAAATGTCCTATGATATGTTGGTTGTGATATCTCGGTTGCGAGAGTATGTGGTATTCTCTCGTTGTTTAGCCACGTTGCCTAAGAAAAATGTCCTATGTTATCTTGGTTGGGAGAGTCCGTGGTATTCTCCCCGTGTTTGGCCGCATTGTCCTCGGCTCTGGTTTCTCTTTTGGGTTCACTTTTGGTTGTTGATGCGACAGTCCCTTGGAGATCCTTTTACTTGTTTGCACTATCCCTTGGAGATCCTTTTACTTGTTTGCAGTAGTCTAGATAGTAGTCTAGATGTGATGGGTTTTCTTGGAGATTCAAGTCGTTTACTCTGATCCTCCGGTGGATGGGCTTGGTTGTTTTGTTGGAAGAGGCAACCTGTTTTTGTGCCTTTTATCTTCCACATTTCAGAAGAGGTTTTGGGCCAGAGTTTTGAGGTCCTCGCTCAGGGCGTGTTGTGTTGGGTAACACTTTGAGGTCATTTTCGGGATGTGCAGTGTTGGGTAACACTTTCAGGTGCTTGCTGGGGTGTGCAACTGTCTGGTTTTTTCCATTCTTTTGTTTGAGGTTATGGTGTGGTTGATGAGGGGTACAGATTTATATCTACCTCTTTCAGGTAGTTTCTTTTTTGAACCCTGCGTGCTTCTGTTTGTTTGGTTTTATTTGGACTTTGGTACCTCCAAGTCGTTGGGATGGATTTACCTTCGAGTTGTATCAGACAAGAAAAAAATTATATATCAATATAATGAGTAATTTTCTATTGGAAAAAAAAACCATGCAACCCGAAGTAAACTCGTGGCATCATCAACAACTCTGATCTCAATTTAAAACATGGACATTATCACTAATAAAAATATATTAGCTTGTCAGCCAAAACATAGCCAGTCCGAACGCCAGAAAATAGTGGAATTCAGAGCTCTACCTATCTATCAGTTAACATTGAATGATTTGAATGATCTAGATAAGATTTATTCTGGCATACACACTTACCAAAGCATCAAACATATTAGTAATTGGGTAAATAAACGTCAGAGATTTTGGTTTCTCTGCATCAATATTAAAGACACTTGTTGGAATAAGCACAAATGCAAGTCAATGTCTTCAAATCAATTTTCCGAACACGGTGCACTAGCTATACTTCAAAATTATTTTATGTTTTGTATAACTACTAGCAAGTCGTTAATATTTTGGCCGGTCATATCTAGGAGTAAGGTATTATATGCAGATGGTGCATATTTTTATAAAATATAATACATAAAAAGTTATGTTTATAAAACGTTAAAAACCAAACATATAATTTTTTTATTTTCATGGATTCCACATCTTGTCTCATATTTAATTGAGCATAATTTCATTTTTTTTAAGTGTACCTAAACTATATTGAATTTTTACAAAAATCAATTATATATGTTATATAAAATATTTTATAAAATTTTATATATAAGTATTTATTATATTGTTTTGTAAATTTATTGTGTTAATATATAACTGGTTTATTTCTAGATTTTCTAAATTTGATTTTTAATATTAATAAATGCATCACTTAATTAAAGAAACATGAAAGATACATATACCAATCAATCAAATAAAATTTCAAAACAACGAAAAAGTAGGTATTTAAATAAGGTGAAATTTGAAAAGATATATATATATATATTTTTTTAATATATTTAAATTTCTATGATATAGCCCCCGGATGGGGTGATGGTGCGGGACACATGGCAGGCAACAGAAGAGCATACGGGCTAGCGTGGCAAGGGCCATGTGCCAGACCCGTGCCCAACTTAGCCATCATCCCCATGCATTTATACCCCCCTACGACGCCCGAGGCACCATTAAGTCTGGTGCGTCTCCTTTCTCCTGTTGTCCCCTTGATGGTAGCTCCCATTGAAGGCATCATTACTCTCTGCATTAAGCTCGTCCTTCATCTCCTCCAGCCGTGCAACAATTGATCATTTCATCTTTTATCCTTGGCGCTCTCCTGTAGCTGGTTCCTCTCCAGTCCTTCTCTGTTCACCTGGAGCTTGCTCCTCAGCCCAACCATCTCCCCCGATCCACCAGGATGACTAGGCAAAGAGGAAAACCAAGAAGAGGCTCAACCTGGTTTCCCTTTCGGCCTCGCATGCTTGATTCATCCCTGCCTCGTCCCCATCACACTCTTCACTCTCCTCACACTCCTTGCACTCCTCGCAGCCTACACCTGAACCACTCGCCACCTCTCCTCCGCCTGCCTCCCATCTTAACAACTTGGTTCTCGCAGACAGGCCGTCGGATTTACCCTTAGGACCTCTTCGGTACAGGGCCTCCACCTCCAGGGAACCTCCTGAAGAACCTCCCTTCTCCCCAACTTGTGAACTAGCGTTGGCACCAACAGCCTTTCCCTCTTGCCCACCCTTGGAGGCGATACCTCTTCTATGGGGAACCTAGCATAGACCACACTCTTTCGCTGACTCCATCCCATACTCGCAGCTGCAGGATAGCCTGGCCATCATTTACGAGCTGGTCTTCGAGCTCTGACAAGGCATGGAGGACCTTCAATTCCACCTGTAGCAACTGGACAGGAAGAAATCTGCACTCCTCCAAATCCTTTCCACCTTTCAGGGAGCAGCTGAGCAAGCAGAGCACACCCACGCAGATACTTTCGGAAGGGGCGAACAGGTGCCTCCATTAGAGGGTGGCGACATGGAGAAAGCCTTGCACTTGGACAGAGAGATGGTAGTAGCAGGGGGAATGCAAGCGCGTAGCCTAGAGAAAGACACTTGTTCGGACGCCAAATTGGACCAGGGTAACTTGGAGGCTGACACGCAATTAGAATGGAGAGGAACACGTATTGAAGAGGATCCCTAGAATGAGGCAACTCACACCACCTGGCCAGGTTACAATCCATATTAATGACCATTATTGGGTTTCCACACTCATGTTTTTAGTTTACTTCTCTTTGATCTATGAACAATTTTACTAGGATGAAAACACTAGTTTTTACCGGCTGGCTAAACTGGTTTCCCCTTAGGGCAGTTCAGTTATTATAGTACGACATCTTGAACAATCTATAACTCTGTTTCAGTTTTTGAAGGACCTTTATATATAAAATCAAAATTCTTACTTACAAAAAAAAATAAAAATTCTATGATATAGAATTTTTTATAAGAAATAAGGAGATATATCTTTAGTAAGAATAGGGAGGAGATATTGGACAGAGCTTATTACACCATGAACAAGTTTTGTTCATCATCTTTTTCAATATTTACTTTACTATGAAGAGGTTTGGTTCACTATCTTTTTGATCTTTCTGGATACTCATCCTCAACTTCTTACATTATGAACCAATTTTTCAGGATATTTTTCTTCATCTTCATTTTTATCTTAATCTCACCCTAGTATTTTTATTCTTATCTTTATTTTTAACTCGTTCTCATATCTTCCTCCATGTCTACATGTCTAATCTTATATTTAACCTCATCCTCATAATATAGAATCATATCTTCCTCCATGTCTCCATTTCTAATCTTATCTTTAACCTCATCCTCATAATATAGCAGATCTTTTTACTTGTTTGCAATAGTTTGGATAGTCTTCTAGATGTGATGGGTTTTCTTGGAGGTTCAAGCCATTTCCTTTGATCCTCCGGTGGTTGGGCTTGGTTGTTTTGCAGGAAGAAGCAACTTGTTTTTGTCCCTTTTATCTTCCACATTTCAGAAGAGGTTTTGGGACAGAGTTTTGAGGTCCTCGCTCAAGGCGTGCTACGTTGGGTAACACTTTGAGGTCCTTTTCGGGATGTGTAGTGTTGGGTAAGACTTTCAGGTCCTTACTGGGGAGTGCAACTGTCTGGTTTTTCCATTCTTTTTTTTTTAGGTTATGGTGTGGTTGATGAGGGGTACAAAGTTATATCTACCTCTTTCAGGTTTTTTTTTTTTTTTTTGCA
>SNQJ01S0005725.1:67397-85917 GCA_010110895.2 Picea sitchensis | reverse complement strand
TTGGTCTGGATTTACCTTCGAGTTGTATCAGACAAGAAAAAAATTATATATCAATATAATGAGTAATTTTTTGTTGGAAAAGAAACCCATGCAGCTTGAAGTAGACTCGTGGCATCAACAACTACTCTGATCTCAATTTAAAACATGGACATTATCACTAATAAAAAAATATTAGCTTGTCAACCAAAACACAGCCATTCCGAATGCTAGAAAATAGTGGAATTCAGAGCCCTAACTGTCTATTAGTTAACATTGAATGATTTGAATGATTTGGATAAGATGTATTTTGGCATCCAAACTTACCAAAGCGTCAAACATATTCGTAACTGGGTAAATAAACGTCAGAGATTTTGGTTTCTCTACATCAATACTAAAGACACTTGTTGGAACAAGAGCCACTGCAGTGGCGATGTCCCTGCCAAAAAGGTCATGTGCATGGATATTGGTTCCAAAGATTGGAATGCTATTTGGATTGGTATGGTATTAATATACCATCTGGATTTGAGTATATTTTACTTTTGGTATGTCATAGTCGTATGATACTATTTGGATGCCATAGACTTATGATACCATTTGGATTTGAGTATATAGTAGCAGTCGTATGTTGAGTAGATTGTAGCTTAAATCATTTGGGACACTTGTATCACATGTGAGTACATTCTGAAAAATGTATTAAAGACAGAGAAAGATAATTGAGGAATCCAAGTATTAAAAAGACAGAGAAAGCTAGTTGAGAGTAGGGTTGGAATTTCAATTCATTTTTACACGTCAAACCATTTTTTTTTTACATTTTGAGTCTACATATTACCCTTCAAAAAACGTTATGTCTAAAAGTCTACCCTTCAACAATAAAGTTTTGATAACAAGTTAACTCTTCAACACTAAAGATTATGTTAAATATTTTAGTTAGTGATCCCATTTTTTGCAAGGATGTACCTATTTCTAGAGATGTAGGGAGTATGAGATGCCTCCTCTCTACTATTGTAATTATAAGTTGCTTCCTACACTACTACACAACTTTCACACCAAAGAGTCCATCAACTATTTGAAAATTAATGTTTACAGTCATTTCTAGTCTTCCTAAACTATCTAACAAAACATGATTATACATGATTTATTTCCATTCCATTTAATGGAACTAGAAAGGTGGATCATATGAAAAAACAAATAAAAAATATCACATCAACAAACAAACAAAAAAGAGTGACGACTAAAGTCCACTCCCAAATTTAAAATCCTACTTGTCTTCCCTTGCCTCTGTTAGGGAGCTATATTCAAAGATGAATTAAAGAGCAAGGCCTCTTATATTCAAAATTAAAAAAAGGAAATAGAGAGACACTGGGGAAAGTTCAATTTGACAAACTTAAAATCTACAATGAAATAATTCTTAGTTGTTTTCAAGGTTCAAGGAAGAAAAGGCCTTTAAAATGAATAAAATTCTAGTGCTTTCATGCAATCATGCGGATATGGAAAGATATGATTTTGAGAGTTTGATGGAAATATATTATTTTGAGCATTGGTTTAACTTGAAGAATTTTGAGGTGCCCTCAAAATTTAAGGAAGAAAAGGCCTCCAATGTTTAAGAGTAGACATAGGGATTTTATGCTACTAAGAATTTATAAGTTACATAAAAATATTATTTCTTTGGGTCTAGTTTCAACTATATTCAAGGTTAAAGGAAGGAAAGGCCCCCTGCATAAAAATACACATCAACTGGTTGATGAAGTTTTAGTTGTATTCCAAGTTAAAAAAGAGTTGTATTTGAAGTTAAAAAAGAAAAGTCTGCTAAATACACAAAAATGATTACATAAAAATACACATCAATGTTTTCAACAGCTGGTTAATAATATTTCTTCAATCTCATTTTTGAGAATTTTCAGTAATCGTTTGAGATTTTTCAGTAATAGTGATTGAGGAGGAAAATGTTTCTAAATGAATAATAATATTATTACGAGAGTTTTACATATTATTTATATCAATTCACAAGTAAACAAAATAAGTAAATAAAATAGACTAAATAAATTAAGAGGTCATTCTATTTACCAATTCAACTGCACTAGTGTGATAACTCTTACTAGATATTTAGATATTATTTATGTCAATGCCACATAATTTTGTTTGACTAGCAAACAAAATGGATGAAATAAATTAAGAGGTAGTGATATTTAAGGATTAGTTTTCCAATTCAACTGCAGCTATGTGATAGCTCCATTTTTTTTATCGAGCTGTAGCAAAAAACTCGGATGATCTTGAATCTAAACGCCCTCTCTTCAAACCCTGTCTCGGTCTTGCTCTCTTCTTTTTCTGGCTCGTAAAATTTCGATCAAATCAATACACAAAAGCTACCCACCTCTGAAGTTTGACAAAAACCCAAGGATACTCTATATCTAAATCTCTCAATCATTTTAGCTCACACCATCTACAAATTTGTGGGTAGCTTAGAGGAGTTATTCCTCACTACCTAAACCCGTGGAGTTATTCCTCATTACCTAAACCCGTACCAAACTGCCAAACCTAAACCCGTAGAGTTATTCCTCACTTTATCTCAGTTTGGATGCCTGTTCCAGGAGACGGTTGGGATAAAAAATTAAATGTCAAATACGGGCAAACGGTCTCATGATGATCATTTTTCCCATCAAATTCCAACCCTGGTTGAGAGTACATTCTGAAAAATGTGTGAATACATTCTGAAAAATGTATTAAAGATAGAGAAAAATAATTGAGTAATCCAAGTATTAAAAAGATAGAGAAAACTAGTGAGAAATCCAAATAGTAATTACTTACACTTTCACTCCATAATTACTGTTTTCCTTTCCCAAAATATCTGTAACGAATCTATCATCATTACATAATATAATTTCACACTGCTCATGAAATTGAATTTCTGACTTTGGGAGTCGATATCAACTTCGAGCAGTCCAAGTATTATCATTGCACCCGTCATGTCCAGGATAATTATTATCATTATTCCTAAGCAATGTTATATCCATGCATACGAGAATCAATACATAGATTAATTATTTAATAATATAAATTTATCATAGGAAGTAAGAAGTAATATAATTTCACACTGCTCATCGAATTGAATTTCTGACTTTGGGAGTCGATATCAACTTCGAGCAGTCCAAGTATTATCATTGTACCCATCATGTCCATGATAATTATTATCATTATGCCTAAGCAATGTTATATCCATGCATATGAGAGTCAATACATAGATTAATTATTTAATAATATAAATTTATCGTAGGAACTAAGAAGTAAGGACATGTGTGAAGAGAGCCAATACATATATTAATTATTTAATAATATAAATTTATCGTATGAGCTAATAAGTAAGGACATGTGTGAAGAGTTGGATTTTATGGTAAGGAAAATCCTTCATGTTCTAATTTCTTATGTTCACGAAGAAAGAAAATAGTGAGGTAAAAGAATCAAGAAGTGAGAATGGATTCAGGACCTTACATGTAAAAGAAAGCAAGCGAAAAAGAAAATAAAAAAAAGCAAACGAGAGAAAAATCTTACTTGACTATATATAGATAAACTTCTTTAACCTTATCGAAACAGAGAGAGACTAGATCAAAAGATTGGTATGTTACATAAAAGAATGGTGGTCATAACTTACCAATCAAAATAATCATGCAGAGTAAATAAATAAGACACTTCTTATTAAATTTAAACATTGTATAAATAATGGTTATAAAAGGAAGATTTATGATAAATTGGCATAATAATCTTTTGAATAAATAATTAAGCATTGTATGCTATTTCTAAGTGGCATTGTATATTTAGATATGAATTATTTGAATAAATAAACTATAAGTTCTTTAAAAAGGTAATGAAACTATAAATTCTAAGTTTGATGGAGATTCTATATATATATATATATATATATATATATATATATAATGAGTTATAATCTTTTAATTAAAAGAATTGTAATTTCTTTAAAAAGGTAAAGAAACATGATATTACATTCCCTATATAGATCAATTTAATATTTAGGTAAGAATATACTTCAATAACTTATAAAAATAAAATGTAATGTTTTAAAAATAATTTTAATTTTCAATATTTTATATGAAAATTAGATTTTAAAGATTAAAAAAAATCAATATATTAAGCATGTACATTATCAACTGAGTTATATATATATATATATATATATAAAAGATGAATGTCACAAAGATGTCATCCCTAATGAAATGCACTAAATACTAATTATTTTTTGGTAAATGAAACTGTAAATTAGATATTATTTTATGAGAAATTGAATATTTGTAAAACATGCAAAAGCTTAAAGACAACTTACAACATGTCTACAACCAAAAACAAGTCTCTGCATTCCATAATTAGGGAATGTAATCACAAAGGTAAATGTGATACAGTGTCAACTGACAATCCTCAAAATTTTCATTGTGTTCTCCTTTTTTTTCAAATCGTTGATCGCTTTACAACATAGAGAAACGAGAAGAAAGTTTGTATCAATCTTTAGCATCGGTAATACCCCCTGCTATTATCTGGAAAACATAATGGAATTAATTTAAACAAGGAAAAATCCAATTTCACAAATAAACAATATGGACAAGGGATTGTAAGATCCAAAGGATATAGCTGTTGCTTCTGGAAAACTAGGGGAATCATAAATCTTGTAAATGTGTTGCTCTCCTTTGCATTTTTTGAATATGAGCCTCACAGTCGAAACATGTGCAAGAACATGGCGACCCACTGGTTTTTTGGGATCCATTACGAATACACCTCCTCCTAGATTAACAATCATTGATAAGAAGCAAATAGGATTAATCCAAGCCTCGGTTTGACAGTTTCATTAACCATTTGAGAAGTATTGCTTGCAAAGGAATAGGATACCTTGGTTGGACATGAACACAACCACATTAAATTGTTCAACAATCTTTATAAGGTGCGAAAACATTTACCCAAGTTTTTGTTGTTACCGACAAGGTATTAAAATTAGCATAGGGAAATCTAGTTTGGTTGAAATTGATATAAAATATGTTGTTACCTGGTGCTCAACAATCTCCCCTCACCCCGTAAAGTCTACTCTAAATAGAGAAATGATTGAGTCTATGATCTGCATCAATGAAGCACCAGAAATAATATCAGAAAATTTTATATCTGCATAAGAGAGAGAAAAGCAATTAGAACATGTCAAACTGGCCACGTGGTGACCTATGGAAGGGCATGATAGTCTGAAATATTTATATGGAGGAGGGAACTGAAACCCCAGGGGATATGTGGCTTCTATTGCCAGTCAATGAACCGCACGGGCATGCTAAATTGTCATGGGAAGCCTTTTCTTCATTTCTACAAAAGTACAAAATACAAACGTCAAATCGATTTAACCCAGAATGACAGAATTTGTACATTCAAAATGTATGCAAAGACTATGAGAAAACTAGAATTCTACCTAATTCCAGGTCCAAGCTAAGAATGTACGTACTTATTTTTCATCCTCTGTCTTGTCATCTCATCTCCCCAATTTCACTGCAAACCATTTAAACCCAACTTTAGAAAGATTGAGAAAGAAACACTGCCTCTGATGGATTGAGATAGACAGATATAAATAACAGTGACAAAATAAGAACTGAAGCCCCTCCTCTCATCTTCTAGGGTACTTTACTCTTTACCTATTGCAAACAAGAATTCAATCCAAATCATTTCTTTACCTATTGCAAACAAGACTTCAATCCAAATCATTGAGCAAGAACTGCGAAAGATAGAGAATAAATGAAAACGAAACTCTGGGATCGATGAGATCATAAAAGAATTATTAAGGCTCTATGCATAGCCATTATCTAATAGGTCGCTTGGAATTCTATAAGTATTTATTAGTAAAAAATATTTGAATATGTAGCAAGAGTTGCATGACAACGCAGTCCCTGCCGAGTTAGTTGGGAAATACATGTTAAACAATGAAACTTAATATAACTAAATGCACAAGTAATGAATATTTTTTGTCAAAAGATAATAATTGAGGGTTGTTTGTTATTCAAAATGTATAATGAACCGTACATTGAATGGAACTATAATATTCATAAATATTATAAATATATTAGATAATAAATATAATATAAATATAATAATGCATAATAATAAATACATAGTACAAATTTTTATATTTAGATGTGGTGATGTAAAATTCATTGATTATGTAATTAATTATACATATTGAAAGACATGAAGGGAGCAATAATACTTCAATTCTATCAACCAATTAGAAATGAGAAACACAAATATTTTTATTATATCCAAAAATATATTTTTGTTTTCCTATGTAAACATTACATTACATACACAAATTTATAGTAAAAGGCAAATTAATGTCACATCAATGTCACATCAAAAGAAAACTCATTGCTATAGTCCCATGGCAGGGACTAATAATTAAAAAAGAAAACAAAATCATATCTCTTAGGCCAGGGTCCCACTTTTAGCCAATGCATGAAGGTGAGAGATCTCTTCCAAAGATGAGACCTAGCCAGATGGATAACTAGCATGGAATAGTTGTCAACCATGCAAGCGCCAAGCCACATGGATAATCACATGGAAACCATGCTAAGCCATATGGATAACTATGAAATTACTTCAACGATATATGAAAGATTTGTTTAATGTCTGAAACCATGATTAACAACCCATACCTTCTGATTGCCTATGGTGAATATTCTATAGAAGCAGGTGGAGCAATTGTCATAGCTTTTGCGTTTATGGTATGACTTTAAATAACTGGTCCCACTCCGTTTAGTTTTTCTTTCAATACAAATATTTTAACTTCTCATTTTTGTAGAGTCGTAGAGGTATGGCCTTGGAAAAATGAATACTCACCATTTCTCAATCCTATGCCAGCAGAAGCAAAGCAAGAAGTAGGAGCAAGGGCATCGAAGAGTTATATATGGATGGAGTGATAAACCACAATCCACAGTCACCGTCAATCCACAGTCACCGTCGGATGGAACCATACACATCATGCAACCTTTTCAATATTGATATTGCACCCACTGCAATGCACGCAACCATCTAAACCTGTGGATTAGAACAATATTTGATAGCATATAGGTAAGATCCAACTTTCCAGCATTTAAATCTTTACATCTTTACATTCGCTTCCATTCTTGTATGTTCTAGCTCTTCGATAGTGAAATTACATGACTGCCTACAGCTATTACACTAGTGCATTTCTTGATCTTCACACTTGGTCGACACAGTTTGATATATTTTACCCGAAAATAGAATATCAAACGACTAACCACAACTCAAAAATTTGTTTTCTTTAATACATTAGGGTTGTCATAACTTAGTTCTACTATGTCCATCCCAAACTATATCTTGCTCAAGTATTCTATCACCACCACAAGGTGCAAAGAATTTTGTCTAATGTACATTCTTTTTAGAAAAGTTGCATTCTCTACCAAATCGATTGACGAGTCTGTCAGAATCAGGTAAGATGTAATGCAATTGATTTGAGAGGACTTAAAATTCAATCCATGCCTGAACTATATATATAAAATTACATTCCCATAAATTAAATTAGTGTGTTGGTTGTGTTTATGATTTGGGTATGGCTGGAGATATCGATGGGTTGTCTGCAATTGTAGAGATTGAACACCAAATCCATTCTCATTCACCACTACTTTAGCTCCATAGTCATCATCATGTAAAAATTTTGGATACCAATTAGAAAATAGCTTAAAACAGAAATATGTCTCACATTATCAAGGAATTGTTTAGCCATCTTCAAGAGAAACACATAGAGCAATTATGATGATCAGTTTGGAAACTACCACTGGTTACAACTTTTATGCAATGAGCATCGTTCATTTAGTGGTGTCTTTTAAATATTATTTTCCCCTTTGGGGACACGCTAAGAACTGTAAGCATCTTTTTTCTTCAGTGAGTGACGGTGTCCATTCAGTGCATTATTTTTTTCTTTAGGAACAACTCATTTTCTCCTTTGAATGGTGTATCCATTGCATAGTTGTGCAAGTTGAGATATTTTCCTAAATCTATTTTGTTGTATACATTTTTTTTTTGAGTGTGTTTCAAGCTGCGGACAATAGACCACTCCTATATGTACTTATCTAATATATTTGATTTATTGCAAGCTTAACCGGAGAAATACTCGAATCTGTATCCAAATGATAGGCATAGGTATCACCTCTTTATATGGGTAGGTATGGAATCAACAACTTACTCAGTTGGGAAAATTAGAGAATGACCACCACCTAAAGAGAAAATGCGTAGAAACATATATTGATACACAGGGCCCAGGGACAAGGTAAATTTTTTTTTTTTGGGTGTTCTGTGTATAAGCATGCAGGGGAGGGTTTAATGTATACCTCTACATACCATCGCTTATTATTCATAAATTGAAATCTCCTACTCAAATGCTAAAGTTTTTAATGTTTATATAGATCTTTGCAAACCATCTACTTTTTGCATTACAATCCTTGCAGGAAGGGTGGTGGTTGTTGGACTGATGGAACGCAGTGACTAAAGGTCGAAGGGACTCCTTGCGGTGGTTGTTGGACAGATGGAACACGGTGACGAAAGGTCGGAGGGACGATTAAGAGCTACAATGTATGATCTCGACTAGATGGAATTCGACCTGTATTTGGAGCTTGGGATTGAACGATTCATTTTCTGTGTGGATATGTTTATAGATGAGCGGTTGGTGAAGTTGTAGGAGTAGATCCAACAGTTTATTACATAATACATTCCAAGCATATTGAATGAAGACACAGGTATATATGATAACATCTAAATCTATTGGTTGTTGTTATTTTGATATTTTTTTACCATTTTATAAATGATAAGGATGCATACTTGGTCAAAACGTTGAAGCCATATTTTTTTTTTGAATGACTTTGTTCCAGAGTTCTATAGTTGCACTTCTAATATAGTTCCATATTTATAACAATGAACCTTCATGTTAGATTGATTGGTCATGTCATATTGATTGGTCTAGCTGGGGAAATCTCATTTCTACTAGTTTGCAATATTCTTTCATTTGGGGTAGCATCTTCAAGAACTAACATTTCTATCCCAACTTCATCCAGTTAGGTTGGAATTCATCCCTAGTAGCAAAGGAGTGCTTAGCTATGAGGCGATAATGATGCAATGAAGATCAAATCCGGTGAGGCGGTGCAGAGAAATTGGTGCATTAATGCACTGATCAATGAGGGGATCGAGAATACTATCTAGATCAGATCATTACAGAGTGATCAATATCCTGGGCCTTCAACAGACACACGGTGAGATGGTGAGATGAAATCCTGGCTCAACATTTAAAGCACCGACATAAATCATTGTAGTGAATTTAATGAAGAATGAAGTAGTAAATTTAATCACATAGAGGCGAAATAAAGTTATAACCCAAAGTTAAAACTTAGGTTATATAGACTATATAAGAATGTAATATTACATTTTGTGGGGCAAAGCAATGACTCCAAACTCTCCACTTTAGGTTATAGACTTTAAGAATGAAAAAATTACATTGGCTCGACAATAAGACTCCAAATGTGTAAGCCAATAGCTTTCCTTCTAAAAGTAATTTAATAAAAAATATAATAGTTAATTTGTTTATCCTATGTACAACATTGGAGAATGGAAAAATATTTTTAAGTCAAATGTTAACTAATACATGGTCAACGATGAATCGATTGCAAGAGTCCTGGCCTTTTGCAGGGACTAATAACATTATTTTTCCACACTAATTATTAGGCCTTCGGTAGGGACTAATAACGTTATTTTTCCACACTAATTATTAGAAGACATAATAATTGATATTTTATTGACTCAACTTGTAAATAAATACAAATAATAGTGGGAATAAACGTGGAAATGGTATAACAATTGTTATCGAATTTATGGATCTTCTATGTTAATCACCATCCAAATTATTCGTTTGGAATAACATTGCCTTGTTCACACAAAACGAAAGCTTCCTTATCTCTATAATATATCCATCCATTCACCGAATGAATATATTTATAAATAGAAGTAATAAAAAAATATAATCTATATTTATATATTTATAAATAATTTTAATTTTTTTAAGTAAGTTTTTTATAAATTACTTGTTATGAAGAGAAATATCAAGCAAACAACTATCTACTGGGGTTCGAGTTGTCAAAAAATGGAAACCAAATCGACCCCAGTTTAATGTTTAGTTTGAAATGTCTTGTAGGGCCAAAAAATATTAAACCAGTAACACATGTAGACAGTAAAATCCTAGCCAGGAATCTGGCCAAAAATACAAAGCTATAGTGATATCATAACCACAGTAAGCAAAACATCTAGACAAGACAATTAAACATGGTCGTTGGGCGAGGATTCACCCTGGTGATCCAAAGGAAGGAGAATAAGATTTTGCATATATAATCCATCCCAAGCTGGCAGGTTGTTCTTTAAATGATGAGCATATTTAGTGTCGTGCATTGCCTCAAGCATGGTGACCCGATGTTCCAGGAGATCAATTTTGTATTTGAGGTCAGATATCTCGTTGCAGACTTTGAATATCAATTGTTGCAATATGGCCAAAGCGCCCATGACTTGTTGGTTGTGCTCGCTGAATGATGAGCGATGTGGACCTGAGGATAGGTCCTCCTCCTCATTTCTTTGGGAATATTTGGAGTAGAATGAGGGGCCCTAGAGGAGGAAGGTGAGCCTGGAAACTAGTGAGGAGAAAATCCTAAAGATTTTCCTTTATGATCAAACCATTCAATCTTACAACCCCAACCATTGATTTTGTGTCCACTATCCTACTAATGGCTGGATGTTGAGGCCCAAGGAGAATTGGCCAGACTATGACGCATACAATAATCTCTTTCACTGTCAGAGTTTGGAGCAGAAAAACCAGGAGGGTTGTAGTGACCCCTACCTCGCTTGGATCTCCCTCATTGGCGTGACATTGTAGACACAGTAGAAATCATAGACAACTAGAAGGAAATTGCTCGAGTGTTATTCTGAAACCGATATTGAAAGAGGAAATATTGAGTGTAAGAGGAATCCACATTCATTTGATACTCCATAAACCATATTTCCATTATGCATGGCTGGTGGAGAGGTGTTAATTCCCTCATAGTGCAAAAAGACCAAGAGTAAAGATCGATGACCTCAACAAAGATATACTCATGCTCTTGACATAGATTTTCCTGATGCGAGTACTTGGTGTCATTAATCCTCAATTTAAATAGAAGATACATCCCAGTTCCTTCGTAAATACCTTGAGTCCTGTGTTGTCAGGTGCCACAACCTCTATTACCCAAATCACTACCCATATTCATTGTATGTCACCCCATTTAGAGAAGAGTATTCTTTCTCTGCAAGAGATATGCACTCCAGAAGAGTGGGATGATTCGGATGTTGACTTGAGATGCATTCAAGATCCTCCACCTCTTGATACACACCAATGTTGGCCAAATTTTCTGCCAATTTTTTTGCATCGCAACGAACATGAGATGGGATTAGAATAAGATGTGTCTAGAGAAGAGAGTGAAAGAGTTCCATACTACTTGAAAGTATCCAACTAGGTGATATTTTATCTCGTGCGGAGCCACTAAAGAGCTTAGAAAGCAATCCCAACATCACCTGGGAGTCCCCTTCCACAATGAATCTAAAGAATTTGTTTTGTTGAGTGATCTGGAGGCCTCTTATGAGGGCCTATAATTCAAAAAAAAATAATTTTACCATGTCCTATGTTGCTTGCAAGTATGTGGAGGATGGACACCTAATCATTTCTAAAGACAATGTTGAAACCATCTAAGCATGGATTTCCCTTGGAAGCCCCATCAAAGTTGAGCTTGAAAAAACCCAAGGGGGGGTAGGACCAATGATCATGGCTGCCAGGGGATGGGGGCTGCACATGAGTGGGAGAAGAGGCAAGGGAAATGTGTAGGTCCCATTCCATAAAGATGGGTTTCTCATTAGAGTTGCATAAAAGATCTTCCTATGTCCATATAACAATTTTAATTGTCTCCACTGTGTTCTCCTTGATTTTGGTCCATACTGACCCCCAAGGAAATTGAGTGGAATGAAAAATCCTACGATTTATCTCTTTCCAAATATGCCATAATATAAATTCTGGTAGCAGCTGTCAATTGCGGTTGAGAATTGGGTTTTTGAAGTTTTTTTCCCGCCATCTAGAAATTGTTTCAATACCACTATTTTTATTATGATCGAAGGTGCACATAAATTTTTCTCCTTGGTCTCAGAGTTGAGATCCATAGGGACACTAATTTAGTAGGTGTTCCATCAATTCTTTTATTTGGAGGCAAAGGGCGTAGTCATAAGGCCCAAAAAATCCAAGTTTCTTTAGGTTGTCCCAAGTGAGGATGCTTTTGTGGGAAACAAGCCAAAGGAAGGTGTTGACTTTGGGTTAGAGGTTGGCTTCCCAAATATTGCTCCAGATCAGGGCCCTGGGTAGCATGTTAAAAAAATATTTCAAGCTACTTCCCTCTTTGATAATGAAGAATCCTTTAGGAGAGTGGCCCCACCTTAGTATATCAGGACCATGCTTGAGTTTAATATTGCAGAGGTGCGCTTCCTCTGGAGAGAATGATAAATCAATTTGAGAAGGGATGTTAAGGTCCTCAAAGGTGCTTTTCCTTTCATGCCATGTCAAGTTTGGGTGGCTAGCTTTCCAAAAATCTGCAACATGCGTTAGGCCAACCCAATTTGTCTGGATATGGAGGTATGATAGTTTTTGATATTGAACGAGAGGGGGAATTTGCTTCCAAGAGTCTGTCCAGAATAGGGAATTGTGGCCTCCACGAATCTCCCAAAAAGCATGGTCATGTATGAGAGACTGGTTTTGTCTTACAGTGTTTCATATTAAGGGGGCTTCTTGTCATTCATTCCATTTAATAAGTTGAGATTCCTCGAGGGCGGGATAGTACTTGTGTCTCCAAAGATGGGACCAGAGGTCCTGAGAGTGCTTGATCCAATGCCACCATATTTTGGACCCTAGGACCCGATTAAGAAGATGAGGGTCTCTCAAACCCAAACCCCCCGCTAGTTTAGGTTTACAAAGTCCCCCCCAATTGACCAAATCCTATTTGTGTCTCTCCTTTGTACCTTGTCAAAGGAACTTTTGTTTAATGTTTCTAATTGTATTTAGAACAGATTTAGGGGAATCCAAGGCTGAAAATATGTATATGCGAATGGATTGAAGGACATACATGAGGAGAAACACACGACCAACAAGATTTAAAGTTCAAAAGGTCCATGAATTCATCCTTTCTTCAAGGGAAGCAAGAAGGCCCTCCCATGACCTATTCCTGGGCACATTATCTATGAGAGGAACAACTAAATATTTGGATGGAAGGGAGCCCCGACTAAATCCCAAAGTCCTAGTGATGAGGGGATGGACCGCCCGAGGGGTATTGAAGAAGAATATTTGGGATTTCTCGGTATTGATTGAGGTTCCTGAGGCCTCACTGAAGTATTTTAGGATCTCAAGAACATGACGAGATTCATGAGCAATGGAAGATCCCATTATCATGGTATCATCAACAAATTGACTATGAGAGATGGGGTTTTCATTCCATGCAGGGTAAGACTCTTCAAGGAGCCCTCATAAATAGCAGCTTTGATGTAATGGCTTAATCCCTCTACCATGACGATAAAAAGGAAGGGAAAAAGGGGATCTCCCTAACAGATACCCTAGGTGGGGGAGAAGGGTCTCGATGGGATACCATTGAACAGAATGGAAAAGAAGGAAGAGGATGTAAGATTCATGATCCAAATGACCCATTCAACAACAAAGACAAAATCCAAAAGAAGGGAATGCATACACTGCCATCTAAGCTTGTCAAAGGCCTTGGAAAGATCAATTTTGATGAGCACGCCTGGGGTTCTTGTGGATTTAAAATAATGCACAACTTCATGGGCCAAAATGATGCTATACATAATTTGGCGTCCCTCTACATAACCTGACTATTCATGAGAAATGATAAATGGAAGAGTGTGTTTGAGTCTTAGAGAAATTACCTTAGTTATGATCTTGTTGATGACGTTGCATAGTGAAATGGGCTTGACCTATTTGGGGTGAGTGAATCTTTCATCCTTTGGGATGAGAGTGATGAAGGTAGCATTGAGATCAGGGAGTACTTGTCCGAAGCACCTGGAGTCTTCAATTAGTTGCCAAACTTCTTCCCTTACAAGGTGCCAACAATGATGGAAAAAATGTGTTGTGAAACTATCATGGCATGGAGATTTACCCACTGGCATCTCTTTAATTTCCAAATCTACCTCCTCAAATGTGACTGGTCTCATGAGAGCGATTTTTTTTTCAATGGTGATGAGAGAAACGATATGTCATGTAATATTGTCAATGGCTTCGAATCGGTCCACCCTTGGTTTAGAGATAAGATCTTGATAAACGTTGACCAACTCTCCCTCAATGTCTGTATGAGAAATAATTTCCTAGCCCTAAGCATCCTCTAACTTGGTGATGTGATTAAAGTTTCGTCTCTGGATCCTGGATCTATGAAAACAATTTCAATCCCCCCCCCCTTTAAGCCATTGGAAATGAGACTTTTGACACCACAGGGTTTATTCCCGAGTGTACTTGTCTTCCAACTATTGTTTTATTCAAGCCCTTTCTTCTTGAAGTTTCTCAATGTTCCCTTGGATGATGATCTCTTGTGGAATATTTATCATTTGTTGTTCAAGATTCTGTTGGGCTTGGAAGATGTTCCCAAAGGTGTTCTTATTCCATTCCTTCAAGTGCTTCTCGAAGTTCTTTAGTTTCTTTTGAAATTTATACAACAATGATCCATGAGATATGGTTGCATTTGACCACCATTGATGAATGTTTTCATGAAAGTCTTGATGGGTCAACCAAAATGTTTCGAAGTGGAATGGCTTATGACACAAAGTGCTAGTGATATCGATATGTAGCTATATGGGCCAATGGTCTGATCCTGCCATAATTAAAATGTCGGATTTCATTAGGATTCCATCCATAATTAAGGGTTCTGAAATGAGGAATCTGTCCAAGCGATAGATATGTTGGGTTCTTGGTCTGTGGTTGGACTAGGTGAAGATTCCATTGATGTTCTCCATATATATCATCCTAAGAGCATCGACAAAGGCTTGAAAAACTTCACTCTCTCCCTCCAACCAGTGGATACCTCCTCTTTTCTCCTCTAGAGAGAGGATTGTGTTGAAATCGCCCTCGAGAATCCATCTCCAACCTCTAACAATATATCCCACGCTCTCCAATCTCTTCATGAAAGAATTCTTTTCTGTAATGTCCCCAAGGGCGTGCCCTGTTGTAAATCATGTCTATGAAGTATAAATCTTGCATTATGAATTGTAATTATGTTTTATAGGCTGATGAGCCAAGTTTATATAAGCTGGTGGGCTTATGTGTTATTAGGTCGGAGAGCCTAAGTGTTAAGGCCAGGAGCCTTCTTTTGCATATGTAATCATGCAGAACATTAATAAAAATATAAACATCGTTGCATGCAAACCGACCACGATGAATGAGTGATGGGGGACTAAGCTTCCACAGAGTGGGTAAGGGATTGGGGGCCTGGAAGGTTGGAAAAAGAGGCTAAGTGTTGAGCCTAGGGGGTTAAGTCCTTGGGAATAATATTTTTAATATTATTCCAAAAAGCCATGTGAAATATATGTTTTGTCCTAAGTTCCTGGGGAGAAACGCATGCTGAGGGAACACATGCAGCTTCATGGGCGACATGTGTGGACCCAAGCACATGCGATTTAACCCAGGAAATGAGCCGTGTTGGGGGTTCGCTTCCCATCCTTTCTGGGGACGGTTGCATCTGAGTGGGTTCATTCTCCATGCTGCCGTTCATTGTCTAAATTGTGTGACCTCTGCATCTGAGCTTGGCATATCACACACAACACTAAAAACTGAAATCATGAGACCTTTGTGATTGTTCGGTGTATTCCCGTAAATTCCATCCGGTCTCTACGTTTGGCCTCCATCCTCAACCTCTGCATAATTTCCTGTCACGTATCCTGTAACCGATAAACCGTGAGCTGATTTGTGTCTTTTGTAGAAACCCTACACCTGGATAATTGCCTGAGCATGTTGTGTTTTAGCATATGGTTGTTTCCATTTGTGGGACTATACCCGTTTTCTATTGTGGTCCTCATCCTGGCATCAACTGAGTGCTTGATGTTGTTGCAGTTTTCCTCACCCGGTTGGAATTGAGTCGAAGGCTGTGGTAGAAGAAGTAGGTTGTCAGGCCTGTGAGCAACTCCCTCCAGGTGAGAGAGTCTTCTGAGAAGTGGTTTTATCCTAGAGAGAGTCCAACACTAGCTTCAGAGCTCTGAGAATTCCTAATCCGGCCTATTGTCGAGGCCCAGAGAGGGAGTTGAAGCACCAATGGACTGTGCTTGTGAAGGTGTATACTTCGGGGCGGAACATGCATGTGGGGAATGAGAGTCTGTTAGTAGTGGGCATAAGAAGTCATCCTGGGAAGAATCCTTCTGGTTATTCTGTGTAGTTTTCCTTGTAACCTCAACCTAGACTAGGATTCCTTGCCTTGGGTGGAGCTTAGTCCCAGCTCGGGGGTGACCTACTGCTGAGAGTGATGAGCAGTGTGGTCTAAGGCTAGGAGGTTCGTGGAAGGCCTGTACGTAGTTGGTGGAATTACCACAGTTTCAAAGATAAGTATCAACTTATGCTTAATATTATGTTTTGCATGCCTGTGATGCTTATATGTATCATGTATTCTGTTGTGCATATGAATTACTGTTAATTCCAGGGATTATTTATGTTAGCAGTAATCTTGTGTTTACTCTGAGTTAAATGTGTTTAATTTGATTTAAGTGCATGTTATTAATTAAGTATGAGAATGATGTTGTTCTGCACAGTAGCATTTTCCCAGTCAGTGGGGTTGATGGCCGGGGGGGCGTTACAGTTTGGTATCAGAGTCTAGTTTCAACGCTGAGCCTGGATGGGCCAGATAAGTGGTCTTTGGACCGAAGTTTTGAGAAGAAATTGTGTCTGGAGAACTAATTTCAGACCTCGGAATGTATCTGAGGGCCAAGGAGTTACTTGTCTATGTTAAGAAGCTCAGGAGGAGTACCAGTGGATTAAACTGTAGCCAGTGTGGTAATTGACCATGGAGAGAGAGAAATCCACACTAGAAGTGTTGGATCCATTGGATCTGTTCGAGAGGAAAGGAGAACCCTCATGACCATCAGATCTGGAGAATGTGCACAAGGCTTAAAACCCTTTGGAGTTGCATAGGAGTGTGGAAATCGCAATACGCAAAATCTTGAATTCGTCAGGACTATCCATCGGAAAGGATGCATGGAGAGAGATCATCCTTTCGCTGAATCATTAATTGAAAAGGCCAAAGGGCAAGTTCATGAGAATTCACAAAAACATGAATTCATGATTAGATCACAACCATATCAAGGAGATATCTGGACCATTAATTGTCCAAGAAGAATTTTGGGATTTTGGGAGTTCGATATTGGGAGAAGTCGATTGTGCTGATGCACAAACTCTCGAAGCCTGAAATCATGAAATCCTGAAGAGCTGAAGTAGTGGGTCGAGTTGACGTCACTGAGATGGAATTCTACACATGGGTGTGTACCATGTTCCAGTGGGTCGAAAATAAAAGTGAGCATAGTGGGACCTGATGATGTCATTGAAGGTAACGTGGACCTTCTTAAGTACACCGCATGTCACCACTATGGTTAGCAACATCTATGCTATGGTCCCAAGGGGAGAGAGGTAGAAAGTTCGGGAGTTGGGAGTTGGAGAGGGAAGCAAGTGCGAGAACCTCTGGGACCAAAAAATCGAAACCCCAAAATCCTGAAATCCCAAAAACCTTGATGAGAGAAATACCACAGTGGATTTCATCCTTTGGAGGATGAGTAAATGTGGACTGTTGATAAACCCGATTTCATGAATTCAATAATCGGAACTCCGGGAGATAGTTCTATGTGCGTTAAAAATTTCTGAAGGTTGAAAATCCGGGTAGCACCTAGTGGTCTAGCGTTTGGTCACGATCCATGATTGCATGCGTTAGGGACTAAGAAAGAGGGGGCTATCATTCGAAACTTATAGAGCCAAATAGAGCTCAAAAAATTCATGGAATCAAAACATTTTCTTATTCGCGTTGGTTTATGAATGTTGTAGTTTTATTAAGGGGTTAAGGCCTGACAAACTTTGGTTGAGTACACGTTGTGTGTGCAGAGGTCAACAAGTGTCAGGACAACCACGAATCGACGCCGAGTATAGAAATGGAAGAGGTGATGATTGCCTCTAATTCAAAGAATGAAAGAGAAGGAAGGGATGTCAACTTGAGAGTCGAAGGATCGAACTCTAATGGGCACAGAAAAGAGATGGATAAGGAAGGACATATGATGAAAATCATCGAAAGATTGTAGAGAGAAGCCCAGGATTACCGAGCCGATAGTCGAAAGCTCATGAGGATCAGGGATCGACAGGGTGAATTCAACTTAAAGATGTTGAAGAACCTGGAAAGAATAGAAAGGAAATTGGAAAAGG
>SNQJ01S0005725.1:15835-62475 GCA_010110895.2 Picea sitchensis | reverse complement strand
GGGCTAGCCATAGTTATGTAGATCCTAGGGTGGTGGAAAGTTTGCATTTATCAAGAAGCAAACATGAAAAGTCTTGGTTAGTGCAGTTGGCTACAGGGACCAAGAGGAAAGTCACTGAGTTGGTTAAGTCCTATCCGGTGGACATGAAGGGATTGAGCACAAAGGCTGAATTGAATATTCTGTCGTTAGGCTCTTATGATTGTTTAATTGGGATGGACTAGTTGGACCAGCACCATGCCCTCCTGGACTTTCATAACAAGGAATTTACATGCCTGGATGAGGAGGGGAATTGGAAAACAGTCCAAGGAATTCCTAGAGCTGTTACTATTAGAGAAATCTCAGCAATGCAGCTGAAGAGGTGCTACAGAAAAGGCTGTCAATTATTTGTAGCCCATGTGGGGTAAATGACTAAGGATAAGGTGTCAAGTATTGAGGATCATGAGGTACTTAAAGAGTTTGAAGATGTATTCCAGGAAGTACCTGGACTACCTCCGAAAAGGGATAGCGATTTCTCTGTGAATTTGATGCTTGGAGCAGCTCCAGTGTCGAAAGCTCCTTATAGAATGAGTACGCTAGAGCTGAAAGAGTTGCAATTGCAGCTTGAAGAGCTTCTAAAGAAGGGGTACATTCTCCCAAGTGTGTCACCTTGGGGTGCCCTGGTCCTTTTTGTGAAGAAGAAGGACAGGACGTTGAGGCTATGTATTGATTTCGGACAGTTGAACAAAGTATCTGTCAAGAACAAGTATCCTCTGCCGAGGATTGACGATCTTTTCGATCAGTTGAAAGGTGCGAAAAATATTTTCGAAGATAGATCTCAGATCAGGATATCACTAGGTAAGAATAAAAGATGAAAACATCAACAAGACCGCCTTTAGAACAAGGTATGGGCATTACGAGTTCACAGTGGTACGGTTTGGGTTGTCGAATGCAACTGTTGTTTTTATGTGCTTGATGAATGGTGTATTCAGGGACTATCTAGACAAGTTTGTCATAGTCTTCATGGATGAAATTTTGGTGTATTCCAAGTCAGAGGAAGAGCATGAAAAACACCTGAGGATGGTGCTGCAAGTGTTGAGAGAACACCAGCCGTATGCCAAGATGAGAAAATGCTCATTTTATCAAAGGCAGGTCCATTACTTGGGGCACATTATTTCAGAAGAAGGGATCGCCATGGATCCTGAGAAGGTTGAGGCCATCAAAGAATGGTCAATGCTAAGGAATGTGGCGAAAGTTAGATCCTTTATGGGTCTAGCAGGCTATTACAGAAGGTTTATCACAGGGTTCTCAAAGATAGCTCACCCTATCACTTCCTTGCAAAGGAAGGAGGAAAAGTTTCAGTGGACTAAAGAGTGTGAGAAAAGTTTCCATCAATTGAAGCAGCTGTTAACCAGTGCTCCAATATTGAGAATTTCAAATCCAAATGTGGATTTCATGGTGTGCACAGATGCATGTAAAGAAGGGTTGGGAGGATTTCTCAGTCAGAATGGATTTGTAATCTGTTATAAGTCCAGGAAGCTGAAAGAGCATGAAAATAATTATGCCACTCACGATTTGGAGTTGGTAGAAATCGTTCACACTCTGAGGAAATGGAGACATTACCTCATGGGAAGGAGATTTGAATTGAGAATAGACCACAACAGTCTGAAATATTTGTTTGATCATCCAACCTTAAACACTAGACAAAGTAGGTGGCTGGAATTTCTGTGTGAGTACGACTTTGAGATCAAGCATATCAAAGGAAAGGAGAATAAAATGGGTGATGCACTCAGCAGGAGGGTGCATGAATTACATGCTACAACCATTAGCATGTATCAGAATGATATTAAAAGAAGAATTATGGAGGCTACAAATGTAGATCTGCAGTACAGAGAATTGGTAGCCAAGCTACAGCAAGGTAAGATGCCACAGAAGATGGAAGTTTATAAATTGGAAATAGATGGAATACTGTTGTACAAGAACATAATTTTTGTACACAATGTCCAGTGCTTGAAACAAATTATTTTGCAGGAGATGCATAATGTACCTTATGCAGAGCACCCTGGATATCATAAAATAGTAGCAGCGGTCAAGAGCCATTACTTTTGGCTGGGTATGAAGAGAGAGATCACTGAATACATCGCCATATGTATGGAGTGCCAGAAAGTTAAATCTGAGCATAGGCACCCAGCAGGGTTGCTGCGACCTTTACCCATTCCTAAGTGGAAGTGGGAAGTAGTAACGATGGATTTTATTACAGGATTTCCCAGAACAACCAAGATACATGATTCGATCATGGTAGTGGTGGACAAGCTTACAAAATCTGCCCATTTTATTCCACTGAAAACTACTCACAAGGCAGCAGATGTTGCTGATATTTTCATAAAGGAAGTGGCACGATTGCATGGAATTCCTAAAACGATTGTGTCTGACAGAGACCCGAAATTCACCTCAAATTTCTGGAAAGGATTGTTCAAAGGATTCGGAACGAATCTGAACTTTAGTATAACTTATCATCCTGAGTCTGATGGATAGACAGAGAGGGTGAACAGAGTAATAGAAGACATACTGAGAATGTATGTGATGGACAAACCATCATGGGAAGACTACCTGCACTTGGTAGAATTCGCCTACAACAATGGGTATCATGCATCATTGAAGATGAATCCATTTGAAGCACTTTATGGAAGAAAGTGCAATACTCCAGTGAGCTGGGATAATCTAGCTGATAGAGCAGTAGTTGGGCCAGAGTTGCTCAAGGAGATGGAGGACCAAATGATAAAATTTAAGCAGAATTTGAAAGCTGCCCAGGACAGGAAGAAAATTTATGCTCATAAGAATAGAAACCACAGAGAGTTCAAAGTGGGTGATCATGTTTTCCTGAAAGTGAAAGCTAATAGGAGTTCCCTGAAGCTAGGAAGCTGCGCCAAGTTGGCAGCCAGATTTTGTGGGCCATTTGAAATCCTGGAAAGGATTGGGCCAGTTACATATATGCTTGCATTACCTACATCCATGACTGTACATAATGTGTTTCATGTTTCATTGCTTAAGAAATATATACTATATGCTAATCATGCTATCGATTGGAATGTGATTCAGGTGGAACAAGAAGGTGTCCTGCAAGTGCATCCGGTGCACATATTGGACAGGAAAAACAAATAGCTTCGGAGTCGAGCTATAGGGCTTGTAAAGGTCCAGTGGACCTGGTACAGTCCTGAGGACACGACATGGGAGCATGAAGATGTTATGCAGACAGAGTACCCGCTTCTTTTTGAAAATTTTGAAAAGCTTGCAGATGGAGTGTAAAGTTGCACCGAGGACAGTGAAAAAATAAGGGGAGGGGATTGTAATGTCCCCAAGGCCGAGCCCTATTGTAAATCATGTCTATGAAGTATAAATCTTGCATTATGAATTGTAATTATGTTTTATAGGCTATTGAACCAATTTTATATAAGCTGGTGGGCTTATGTGTTATTAGGTCGGAGAGCCTAAGTGGTAAGGTTGGGAGCCTTCTTTTGTATATATAATCATGTAGAACATTAATAAAAATATAAACACTACTTCATGTGATCCAGATGGATATCAGTGGCCACCCACCTTTTCCAACTAGCTCAAAACAA
The DNA here is from genome assembly GCA_010110895.2 of Picea sitchensis. Classification (NCBI taxonomy): domain Eukaryota; kingdom Viridiplantae; phylum Streptophyta; class Pinopsida; order Pinales; family Pinaceae; genus Picea; species Picea sitchensis. The sequence continues at coordinate 58,879 of SNQJ01S0005725.1, read as the reverse complement.
TTTTCTGACATTTTTGGCAATTTACTATTTTTAGCAGTTTTAACTTTCGGGTCCATTTTGAGGGCCTAAATGAAGGTTTTCAGTATCGAGCTCCTCAATGATATAAAAAGGAATTATTGATCCCCCAAAATGAATCTCCTCGATGATACCTTTCCAATGAGCTATCACACGCCTAAAACGTAGATCGTATGCAAAAGTTACGACCCCGGGAAGTTGATGTACTAACTTACCCAAACAGGGCCCACATGACTTTTGGCGCTTCAACTCCTAGGGTTAGGTTTTTGAATGTCTAGGGTTTTTTGGAATCTTGTTTATTGTAAAAATGCCTTCAGAGCCTCATTGTAATGTTCTTCTTGTGAATGCGCGTTGCCGTCACATCTCTTCTCAGAGATAAGCCGCCACCATTCCAACAAGCTTGTTTCCGCTGCATTTTACAGTTTCAGCTTATTTCGTTATTGAATTGAAAACCATTTTTACTGTATCTCTGTTATTTTGTGTTAAGCACCTGTTAATAATATGTATTCATTTTGTTCTTCTCATAAAACCTGGATCAGTGTGTAGATCGACCACGATGAATGAGTGATGGGGGACTAAGCTTCCACAGAGTGGGTAAGGGATTGGGGAGCTGGAAGGTTGGAAAGAGAGGCTAAGTGTTGAGCCTAGGGGCTAATCCTAGGGGATTAAGTCCTTGGGAATAATATTTTTAATATTATTCCAAAAATCCATGTGAAATCTATGTTTTTTCCTAAGTTCCTGGGGAGGAATGCATGCTGAGGGAACGCATGCAGCTTCATGGGTGACTTGTGTCGACCCAGGCGCATGCGATTTAACCCAGGAAATGAGCCGTGTTAGGGGTTCACTTCCGGGGATGATTTTAGGGGCTAAATTTCGCTCATGGGCTAATTTTCCATGGTTTTTCCAAAAACAAGATTCGCTATTTTAAAAATGATTCGCCCAAATTCTATAGGATAAAATTATTTTACCTTAAAAATCGCCAAAATTTTATACAAACTATATAAAATTCTTAGAAATTTGAATATTTTTACAAAAATATCGCCAATCATTTATAGTTGGCATATGAAGGATTAGTAAGATTCGCCAAGGTTTCTACATTTTAAAATAAATTTCCATCCTTAAAATCATCCCTGTTCACTTCCCATCCTTTCCGGGGACAGTTGCATCTGAGTGGGTTCATTCTCCATTCTGTCGTTCATTGTCTAAACTGTGTGACCTCTACGTCTGAGCTTGGCATATCACACACACCACTGAAAAACGAAACCATGAGACCTCTGTGATTTTCCAGTGTATTCCCATAAATTTCGTCTGGTCTCTATGTTTGGCCTCCATCCTCGACCTCTGCATAATTTCCTATCACGCATCCTGTAACCGGTAAACCGTGAGCTGATTTGTGTCTTCTGTAGAACCCGACACCTGGATAATCGCCAAAGCATGTTGTGTTTAAGCATCTGGTCATTTCCATTTGTGGGACTATGCCCGTTTTCTGTTGTGGTCATCATCCTGGCATCAACTGAGTGCTTGATGTTGTTGCAGTTTCCCTCACCCAGTTGGAATTGATTCGAAGGGTGTGGTAGAAGAAGTAGGTTTTCAGGCCTGTGAGCAACTCCCTCGAGGTGAGAGAGTCTGCTGGGAAGTGGTTTTCTCCCAGAGAGAGTCCAGCACCAGCTTCAAAGCTCTGAGAATTCTTGATCTGTCCTATTGCCGAGGTCTAGAGAGGGAGGTGAAGCACCGATGGACTGTGCTTGTGAAGGTGTATACTTCAGGGCAGAACATGCATGTGGGGAATGAGTGTCTATTAGTAGTGGGCGTAAGAAGGCATCCTGGGAAGAATCCTTCCGGTTATTCTGTGCAGTTTTCCCTATAACCTCAGCCTAGACTAGGATTCCTTACCTTGGGTGGAGCTTAGTCCTAGCTCGGGGGTGACCTACTACTGAGAGTGATGCGCAGCGTGGTCTAAGGCTAGGAGGTTCGTGGAAGGCCTGCACGTAGTTGGTGGAATTACCACGGTTTCAAAGATAAGTATTAGCTTATGCTTAATATTATGTTTTGCATGCCTGTGATGCTTATATGTATCATGTATTTTGTTGTGCATATGAATTACTATTAATGCCAGGGATTATTTATGTTAGCAGTAATCTTGTGTTTACTCTGAGTTAAATGTGTTTAATTTGATTTAAATGCATGTTATTAATTAAGTATGAGAATGATGTTGTTCCGCATAGTAGCATTTTCCCGGCCAGTGGGGTCGATGGCTGGGGGAGCGTTACATTTTCTGATTTGAGATGGGGACCTTATACATTTGTTACCACCCCCCCTTTATCTGATCCTATGGCCTGATATTCTACAGAGATTGTCCATCTAGTGGTAAAAACATTATCTAATATTATAGTGCTTGGAGTCCATAGGATGGCAAGGCTGCCAGTGGACCCTCTGGAATCGATACGAATAGAGTATGATTGTCTCCAACATTGGGCCAGAATGTGATCTACTTTCAATCCTACACATATGGTTTCTTGTACGAAAAGAATTTCCATATTCTCCTCTATTATACGATTCTGAAGAAGTATTTTCTTACTTATTCCATTTAATCCCTTCATATTCCAAGAGATGATATTCATGAGGTCTTAGATTATAATTTTTCCACGTTGATGCAGCGCCCCACCTCAGCAGGAACTGCTTGAACTCCCAGTTGATGGATCTTTCATAGGACTGAACCAAAATGGTTCTTCGGGTCCCCAAGAGACCTCAATTCCAACTATAACTCACATAGGTCCAACTCCTGTACTCGCGCAAAATGATTTTTGGCGCAAGCTTCTCCTCACTTGACCACTAGATGTTACCAAGCACTTACCCAAAGGTACTTTGGGACTACAGAGTTCAGGTGATTTTATGCGGACCTCAATTGATTCTCCCAACTCTCGATTTGTGAATTTAAAACTTGACGGGCGCTAGCTCCTCTCCTCTAGCCCCTTCAATGCAACGTTGGGCTATGACCTAGGGCCCAACTACCAAGATATTCGGGACTTCGCCCTTCACGTCTCCTGAAGATAGCTTACCTCTTTTCTCCTGAAGTATGAACTACGAACTCTCCTCGCATCAGATCGACAGTCCACGTTTCCTCCGCAACCAACATCTCAGATCACACTTCATGCTTCGCAAAGTTGATGCTCCACTCTTCGAGATTTTCCCAAATTGCGAATTCTCTTCTCCTAATCTGACGGTTGTCAACACGTCAAGATCTCCCCAAAGGGGTCTCCACCATTCCTTTGACACTCCCTTGTTAACTCTTTCCTCTGGAATATTTCTACGCCGCTAACTTCCTGAGCTTCGAATTTTTCATGTTGAATATTATACACCCTGCCTTCGAATTCTTCGAAATCTCCACCCTTAGGAAACTTTCCCAAGTGTTTTCAACTACCAATCTAAAAGACCGCTCTCCCTCCTGAATTTTTTGAAACTCGAGGGTGACTCAACCTCTTGAGTTCCTTCCTGAGCAATTGTAAAACCTCTATCCTTCCTGAGCTTAACTTCTCCTCTGGACAAAAGTACTCGCTCTCCCTCCTGAGCTTAACCTTCACTAAAAACTTAGATATTATCTGAGTTTCGTCCCACTCACACCTTGCGGACTTCTCAAAACGTCCTTTCTCTCTCAGAGAAATCTATCCACCTCTGTGCACTCCTTGCAACAAAGAATTTTCCACTCTCTCCTTAAGTGAACGAGCCCAACAAACGACTCGGCCTATGCGCCTCCTGCGTCGCTTCTATGCAAACTTTACACCCTTACTGATAGTAAAACCCCGGTATCCCTCCTGATCTTTTCTGAGATTAACTCAGAAGCCTGTCAACGCACTTATTGTGTACTAACACTGCACTCCTTGCATATTTTCTCAGGAATAGAAACAATTGAAACTTATTGTTTCCTCTCAGAATCATTCACTCAACATTCATAAGCATAAACACATAACAAAGACTGAAAGAAAATAGCAAAACATACCATTCATAAAATGAACACAATGAACACAACACACCATGAAATTGGATCAAAGCCTTCTCTATTATATTAAATTGAGTGCTTTGTACATAAGGGTTTTCAACAAATTCCATAATACTCTCTACATCATCTTCTTCTTACCATCACTATGATAATAATCCGACATATAGTTTACATATATTTTACAAAGAGGAGCTCATCGAGCTTTCCCTCCAACTATCTAAGTGTTATCTTATCAAATTAAGACTATTAACTACTAAGGCCTTATACAATAAATGAAAGACACATACAGATAAGAGAAAAATGCTACAGATTTGTATTGTCCATAAATACATTGAAAGAATTGCAATCCTTCTCGATCTTGCATTAAGGTTTCGCCTTCTTGTTCTTTTAATGATGCTTTAATTACATTCACATCAAAACTTTTGAACTTGCCACGTCCTTCAAGATTTTGAATTCTTCAAAATTTGCGTTGGTCGTTGCCTTTTCCTCCTCGAGCACCTTTGATATGGTTGCTCCTGCATCATACTCCTCTGGACAAAAATTCATGGACTCTTGTCCATGAGTTCCTGCACTGTTCTTCCATATTTCTGGATATCTTCTTCACTAATCCAACTGGCATCCTCCATGGGTTGTCCTTTCCATTTGACCAGATATTGATAGTAAGTCTTTCTTCCGGTCTTCTTAATGATCCTTTGATCAATAATCTTCTCCATATATGGCTTTTCTGCTATAGGCATCTGTTTTTCCCACTGAATCCCTTGCTGATATTTGGGTCCTCCTACCTCATCTTTCCTGTAAGGATATAGTTCGGTTGTGTTGAATATGGGTGAGATACCCACATCATCGGGCAACTCTAATTCATAAGCATTAGCCTCAAACTTTCTCAATATTTTGCATGGCCGAATATTTTTCATCTTTAATTTGTTGTATGTTCCCCTTGGGAACCTCTCCTTTCCGAGATGTGCTAAAACTAAATCCCCCACTTCAAATTTAAGCTCTCTTATGTGTTGATCAACTCTATGCTTGTAATCTTGGCTAGAGTTATGCAACTGTTCTCTGATCTGGATATGGAGTTTCTGCATTTTTGCAGTGAAATCCTCTACTCCAACACTCATGAACTCGCTTTGTTCCATGTCTCTCAACTCAGACACTCCTCTTGGCTGCATTCCATATAGAATTTGGAATGGGATTTTTTGAGTGCTTCTATTCGATGAATCATTGTAAGCAAACTATGCTTATGGAAGAATTTGATCCCACTGAGTACGGTGTTCAGTGACTAGACTCCTCAGCAAATTCCCTAAGATCCTATTCACTACCTCAGTCTATCCATCTGTTTGAGGATGATAAGCTGATATGAAGGACAAATCTGTCCCCAATTTCTTCCACAGTGTTCTCCAAAAATGCCCAAGAAACTTGGTGTCTCTATCTTATACAATGCTCTTTGGCAATCCATGAAGTCTAACAACTTCTTTAAAAAACAGATTTGCAATGTGTGTTGCATCATTTGTCTTTTGGCATGGGATAAAGTGTGCCATTTTTGAAAATATGTCCACTACCACAAATATGGAATCACAACCTCTTTGGGTTCTCGGTAATCCCAATACAAAATCCATACTTATTGCATCCCAAGGCCTTTCTGGTATTGGCAATGGTTGATACAATCACGTGTTCTGTCTTTTTCCTTTTGCATGATGGCAAATTCTACACCTGTTAACGAACCTTTTTACATATGTTCTCATACCTGGCCAATAATATGAACAATTCAACTATGCAAATGTTTTTTCGTGGCCGAAATGTCCAGCCAAACCTCTACTATGCTTCTCTTTCAGAAGATTGTCCCTCATGGGACACTTTGGGATACACAATTGATTACCTTTAAAAAGCAACCCATCTTGAATCAAATATTCTACCCACTGGCTTTTGTCTCTGAAGACAGGATTCACACATGCTTCATACGCTTCCTTGAAATCCAAATCATCATTGTACATCTCCTTAAGGTGTTCAAAACCCAAGGTCTTCACCTGAAATTCTTACAGAATCAAGCATCTCTTGCTTAATGCATCAACAACCTTGTTAACATTTCTAGAGATATGTTTACTTACAAAAGTAAAATTCTGCATAAATTCAACCCATTTGGCATGTCTTTGATTCAATTTTTCTTGTCGAGTTATGAATTGTAAGGCTTGGTTATCATTGTACAAAACAAACTCTTTAGGAATCAAATAGTGTCTCCATTTCTTTAAAGCTTGTATTACTGCATAAAACTCTTTGTCATATGTGGAGTACTTCTTCTTTGTACCATTCATCATTTCACTGAAATAAGAAACAAGTTTGTTACCTTGACTTAAAACAACTCTAATTGCAGCTCCACTCGCATCACACCTTACTTGAAAAGTCTTACCAAAGTCTGGCAAAACTAGAATTGGTTGTCCAGTTATCTTCTCCTTTAACAATATGAATCTCTTCTTTGCTTCTTCTGTCCAATTAAAAGACTTATGTCTCTTCTTGACTGTGTATAAAATTGGTGCACATATCCCACTGAAATTCCTGATAAACTTCCTATAGAAACTTTCTAAACCATGGAAGCTTCTCACCTCAAAGATGTTTCTCGACGATTGCCATTCTATGATTGTTTTTACCCTCTCAAGATCCATCTTCAACTCATTGGCCGAAATTACAAAACCCAAATAAATGAGCTCTGTCTACATGAAAGAATATTTCTTCAAATTTATTAGTAGCTTCTCTCGTTGTAAACTCCTCATCACTAGAGTCAAATGTATTAGATGTTCTTCTCTAGTCTTACTAAATATTAGTATATCATCAAGATACACGATCACAAACTTGCCAATGAAATCTTTCAACACTTAGTTCATCAATCTCATAAAAGTACTTGGAGAATTTGTTAACCCAAATGGCATGACGAGCCATTCATATAGCCCTTCATTTGTCTTGAATGTTGTTTTCCACTCATTACCTTCCATCATTCTTATCTACTGATATCCACTCTTTAAGTCAATCATGGAAAAAAAAATTGCTCTGCTCAAGGAATCCATTAAGTCATCCATTCTCGGTAAAGGGAATATGTACCTGATGGTGATTTTGTTGATATCTCTTGAATCCGTGCACATTCTCCATCCTCCATATTTTTTTGGACTTATTATTGTTGATACAGCACATGGACTCAAGCTTTCTCTTACCAAACATTTATCCATCAAATCTTGAACTTGATTTTTGACCTCTTCATTCTCCTGAGGCGTCAACTTATATGCATCTTTGTTTGGTAGACTTGCTCCTAGTATAAGATCTATATGATGGCTTATATTCCTTATAGGTGGTAATGAACAAGGCAACTCATCCACAACTATATCAGCAAAATTATCCAACAGTTCCTGAATTTCTTCAGGGAAATTCTCCATTGAAGTACTTGTCAAAATGACTTTCGGTTTCCTTACTAAAGAAAAATGCATTTTTTGTTCTTTCTTGACTTCATTCAGTATTCCTTCCCACTCATTAGAAGTATGCTCGTGTTGGCTTCTCCCTTCACTTTCTTGTCTACAATTGGCAGCAACATGTGCGTCCTACCATTCTTTTCCAAAGTATAGGTGTTCTTCCTCTCGTCATGAATGACATTTCTGTCATATTTCCACGACCTTCCCAAAAAAAGATGACAAACATCCATAGGAATCACATTGCACAAGATATCATCCCTATATCCTCCTATCTTGAATTCAACTTGGCACTATTTAGTAACCATTACCTGATGCCCTTTTTGCAACAATGAAACTCTATATGGGCTGGGATGCGCAACTGTTTCCAGCTCCAGCTTCTCCACCATCTCTGTGGATACTAGATTTCCAGTGCTTCCACTGCCAATTATCACTTTGCAGACCCTGTCCTTGGCCTTGCAAGCAGTTCTAAACAAGTTTTTCCTTTGGAGTGGCTCCTCCACTTCCTTCTCTGGTTTCAAGAGAACCTTTCTCATCATCAAATATTTTCCACTTTCTGCACCTTCTACTTCAACATTTCCCTTTTGAGCTTCTAAGATGTGAGCCTGGCCTCCTCCTTCTTTATTCCTCTCGGGACATTCCCAAGACATGTTTCCTACCTTTCCACAAGAAAAACATTTTACTTCACCTCCTCTGCCTCTTCCTCTTCCACGCGGAAAAGTATTTCTTCCACCAGCATACTATCTTCCTCTGGAACTTCCTCATCTTTCTAGGTGACTATGAGGCTTCCTTACCTCATATTTGGGCTTCTGAACTCCATCATGAGTAATTTCCTTGCCTCTGTTCAAACTCCTACCTATGCCCTTTTGGCTTTGTTTCCTTGCCAAATTCTCCTCTGCCTTCGGATCAATCTGATAAGCATCTTCCACATTTCTAATGGTCACCATGTTGATCTCATATTGAATTTCATACCTCCTGTCATTAATGTACCTAGCTACCTTTTCATCATCAATTTCCTTATGACCTGCTCTAATATTCAACATGTAAAACCCTTCAGTATAATTTTTTATTATCATCCCTTTATACCTCAAATTCTGCAATCTTCTGAACAAATTAATCTGATAATCCATGGGTATGAATTCGGCCTTCATCTTGGCTACCATTCTATCCCAACTATTTATCTTTTTCTTTCCTTTGTATCTCCTATCAGCCTGCAGTTCATCCCACCACGGTGTCGCATGCCCTTTCAGTCTTGTGACTGCATGTTTGACCTTTTCTTCTTCAACGTCTTCATAATCAAAATATTTATCAAGAGCCTTGAACCAGTCAAGCAGCTCTTCTACATCCAGATTACCTTCATACATCGAGATGTCCATTTTCTCTCTTGCTCCCATCCGTGCAACAACTTTTAGTAATCATTCCTCTACAGCATCCTCTGCAGCAACTTCTTCATTTCCTCCTTCTTCACTTTCGGCCTCACTGATGTCTCCAGCATCAGGTGCCCTTCTCTATGCTGTCTCCATGGCATCTAACTGAGCACGAAGTTCCCTCATCTCTCTTTCCACGGCTGGGTTTGGAATAGGTCTCTCTACACATCTCCTTGGAGGCATTGTTCCAAGATTCTTCTTCCTCAGAGTTAAATTTATTTTATGTCCTGTGTCTTCTTCAACCTACAGAAAATTTATGTCTTGTGGCTCTGATACCACTTGATGTAGTTCCCCACCTCAGCGGGAACTGCTTGACCTCTCAGTCGATGGATCTTTCACATGATTGAACAAGAATGGTTCTTCAAGTCCCCAAGAGACCTCAATTCCAACTATAACTCACAGAAGTCCAACTCTTGTACTTGCGCAAACTGATTTTGGGCGAAAGCTTCTCCTCACTTAACCATTAGCTGTGACCAAGCGGTTACCCAAAGGTACTTTGGGACTATGAAGTTCGGGTGATTTTATGTGGGCCTCTACTGATTCTCCTGACTCCCGATTCACGAATTTAAAATCCAACGGGCGTTATCTCCTCTCCTCTAGCCCCTTCAATGCAACGTTGAGCTATGACCTAGGGCCCAACTACCAAGCGCTTCAGGACTTCGCCCTTCGCGTCTCCTAAATATAGCTTACCTCTTTTCTCCCGAAGTCTGAATTACGAACTCTCCTCACGTCAGATTGACAGTCCACGTTTCCTCCGCAACCAATGTCTCAGATCACACTTCGCGCTTCGTGAAGTTGATGCTTCACTCCTCATGATTTTCCTGAACTGTGAAGTCTCTTCTCCTAATCTAATGGTTTTCAATGCGTCAAGATCTCCCCAAAGGGGTCTCCATTGTTCCTTTGACACTCCCTTGTTAACTTTTTCCTCTGGAAGAGTTCTACATCGCTAACTCTCCCGAGCTTCAACTTTTGCACGCTGAAGATTCTACACCCTGCCTTCAAATTCTTTGAAATCTTCACCCTTAGGAAAATTTCTCGAGTGTTTTCGACTACCAATCTAAAATACCACTCTCCCTCCTAAGTTTTGTGAAACTCGAGGGTGACTCAACCTCTTGAGTTTCGTCTTGAGCAATTGTAAAACCTCTATCCTTCTTGAGCTTAACTTCTCCTCTGGACAAAAGTACTCGCTCTCCCTCCTGAGCTTAACCTTCATTGAAAACTCAGAGATTCTCTGGGTTTCGTCCCACTCACACCTTGCGAACTGATCCAAATTTCCTTTCTCTCTCAGAGAAATCTATCCACCTTTGTGCACTCCTTGCAATAGAGAAATTTCCATTCTCTCCTCAAGTGAACGAGCCCAACTGTTATTGGATAAATTGTTGAATGTAGACATAAACTAATCTCCCTAGATCCACCTGGATCTAGAACAAAACAGGATAGGAAATGACGCTTTCCCTAGGTTTCTACCATTGAATTTACCACCAAAGAGGGATTGCTTGACATACCTTTATATATCGCTTCCCTATATCTCTATTGTCCCTGCTTCTCTCTGGTGCTCTTGTGAGATCAGATCTGCAATGACACAAACCAACCAAAGTGAAAGCAGCAATTGTAGATTCAATGGAAACCTAAACATGTGATCAAGGAGTCATGCAATAAAATACTAATGATTTTATGGGAAAGAAACATGCCACTGTATCATATTAAGTAAAAGTGGAAGATACAACCAAATTGCCTTGATGTCGCAAGTTCCCTTTTGGTGGTCCTTTGTGCCAACACACACATACACTTGCTCTAAATTTGCATGAAGATAATCCACAAAGCTTGATGGACAAATGGAGGCCTCAAGCATCAATTGTATCAGGATTCTCCACACATTCTTCAGCCTATTCTTTGCGCAATCTTGCTTGACCTTGCTGAACCTTTTCCAAGAGAAATCCATTATTATATAGAAGAAGGGAAGTGGTTATTAGGATGAGGATGATCCCACCAAATCAGAAAATCCAGTAAGATCACAACCATATGAACGCCACCTCACATTCTAGAAGATTCTCCTTCTAGAAACTTCATGAAACTTCTTCCTTTTCTTAGCTTAAAGCACTGCTGCACCCTGCCTATATAGCAGCATGTGAAAATACCGCAGGACAAACATAGAGAAGCCTGCGGAAATCAAGGATTTTCGCACTGTGTACCACTATCAGCCTACGACGTCATTCTAAAAATGTTCCTTGTAGGGGAAGAACTCAGCCATTTTCCTCATGTGAAAGATTGTTTTGGAAGCCTGAACACATGTCTATGGAGTCATCATCAAAGTGACCAAAATAATGTGTAACAAAATGCCCCCCAAAGTATAAGGCTGGAACATGTAACAGCCAGAATACTTTGTAAAAATGCGTGCGTGTGTCGGGAACAAGGAGCGCACCAATCAAGAACCTGCAAACAACCAAGCATCTACGTAGAATTATACCATTTCTGAGGTAGGCATTCCCATGCTCATATTACAAGTGACTAAAATCATAAATGTAAGTCATGGCCAACAATTATACACCATGGATCCATGTCATCAAGATTCTACATAGCCACCATAAATACACCGTGGATCTATGTAGTAGAAAGTGTAAATTCAGACATAGCCACGAGACATACAAAGTGGATCTGTGTGTCAATTCAAATCATAAATACTCCATCGTAACTTGGGCCAAAAATATAGGACCCAGGGTCTTCAATCCTGTCGTCCGTAAGTACGAATCTAACCATGTGATTACAGGTGTTCAAGTCGAACATGGTAGAAACCACTTGATTACCGGTCATTGATAAAAACCGTTAACAAGTGCGAGGGAAATCACCATTAATGTCAATGACTCCCAAGGTAACTTATTACAATCCAACAAATGTGAATAAATGATCTGAAGTCGAAAACTCAATGAAATCTCTCGATCAGGGACCAACGATATGAATCCACTGTTGAGAGCGAAGAAACCTGCCATTGAGGCATGCAGGATCTAAGGTACTGAATGATTTCTAAGTCTTGTTCCCAGATGATGAGTTGAAGTCGACAGGAAAAATACTCATGTCACAGGAGGGCCTTGATGTATCCCCCATCAGTGACACAAAATAAGTAACATATTAAGGGTAGATCAAAGTATGAAAATGATTCGAAACTAACACAAGGAAGGCCAACATGGTAAGAAATGACAATGCAGATGGTTGACTCGAGGGAGGGCTTGTTTGGACTTCTCTTGAACATATGAATGACACAACACTGGTCTTGGAATCATTGACTCAAAGACGACCCAAGATATGAATTCGAAGAAGGCCAAACAAGAGACAAATGGATTTTCCCAACCCGGATTCAAATGACAAAAGGGGGTGTCATGTTCAAGAGCAACTAGTACTGCCACTGACACGGATACAGAGACACATTTCTTTCCTAGATTTTCCCCCACCATTTCTGGCGAGTACCTCTTTATTTTACACAAGCTTGAGGAGGATAACATATGCTTTTAATGTAAGCTCATCCTTCAGACAAGTCCCTCGGAGTATTTTTAACGAACCCTAAGAAGGAGTGGTTCGGTCCCATGTGGGTCTTTCGATGTTTGTTTAACGAGTCCAAAGATGGAAAAATTGGGGGGTTTTCATGTTTATAGAGTCTGAAAAACACTTAAAGAGAACTCTCTCAATTCCTTTTTCGTAAAATAGCTCGATGGGACCGAAAAAGTCATAAACTATCACCCATCGAATGTTTTATTCAAATACTTTTACGAGCGTGAACAGAACAAGGTCGCTCGACAATATTTTCATTTTTATGGAGTGTGAAAAGAGCTTAAATGATACTCCATGTGTGTCACTTTTCGTGTTACCAAGACGAGTATGAAAGGATGACAAAAGTATACTTGGTTGTGTTCTCATAAATTTTCAAGCACAAGAACGAACGAAGAGTGAACTCGAGGTTTTACTAAAAAAACCCTAAAAAGTATCGATATGCGTAACGAAGAGAAAACAAATTATGGAACAAAGATCCATACTCCGTTAATTAGGACTCTAGTCTTCTTCTTGCAAAAAACAAGACACTCACGAGACTATTAGTTTTGAGGGTTTATAACCCAACACATTTTTATGATATAAAATATTATGAAAAAGGGTAAAAAATGAAATAAATAAGAGTAGTAGTTCTTTTTTACCATTTCATTTGTATTTGGTCAAGAACTTGTCTAAAAACCCCTTTTTCACCCCTTACTTCGGCGGTTGATTGCGAGGAGCACAGGCGATCAATCGAAGAATGGTTTCCGTGAAAGCAGTAAGTTCTTCATCTTTTTCCTTTTCAATGGTTTAAAATTTGTTTTTGGTGGTCAAAAAATGATTTTTTGGGTGATTTTTGGGCCGTTGGGCATGCGCTGGGGCCGCCGCAGGTGGCCAATATCGGGCCCTGCAGAAATCAAGGATTTCCGCAGGTGCCCAATGGATCACCTATGGAAATCCCGCACTATAACTGAAGCTCAGTTGTGGTGGCCAAAAACTAAAAAGGAAAAGCAAGCGTTGAACCAAAAACAATTCCAAAAAGGTTGGACAAAGGTGTTAACTGTCCTCTCTTACTTCTATGCAGGTGTTTGATCGCAAAAATGTTGGAATGGAGAGAATGTGAGCATGAAGATGAAAACTCTATGGCTTTGAATGATCCAGGAACCGTTAACGCTCTTCGGCAATGAGCATGCATGCACGAAAGCAGAAAAAACATGCACAAAATATGTGTTGTCATGAGTTGTAATGATTCATAATGATTTTTCATAGGGTTTTGGGATAATCTAGTAGGGTTTTGAACCCTAAAATCTGTGTATAAATATGTAATGGGTTGGGAAGAATGGGGTTGGTTGAGAGTAAGAGAATAGGTTATTGTTGTTGTTGCTGCTGAGAGAATAAGTTGAGAATGAGAGAGATTCTATGTCTGAAAGGATAGGGGAGAGTTTTCAGAAAGAGGTTTGCATTACAGAGAAACTAGGCAGGATGGGGAATGATATCATGAGGTATCTATTGTAGTGCAATTCGCAAGCCTGAGATGAATTGCTCAAAGACTAATAAAGAAGCCAACCATTGTGGATGTAGCCCAAGGATTGGGTGAACCATGCTAAATTTTGTGCCTGAATGTGTCTTTCTATGTTATTTTTCATGAATGTTCTAGTTATGCATGATTAGACCTAGCTCTGTTTATTATATGAGTTTTATGCAGTAATTATGAATGTTCCAGTGAATGGTTGATGTCGCTATTTGATTTATAATGGTGTTGTATAATTGAATTTACCAATTAATCAAGGGAGAAGAGACACAAAAAATTGTGCATAGGGTATATAATTATTAATGAACATGTTGATGACCTCACATCCCCTCATCTCTATAGAAACTTGGTTCATGCAGTCACAGTAGATACCTCGGGTGAGACTTTACTTGCATGCAGGTGATGCCGAAAGGGTCGGTATCTGAAGGGTTTTGTTGGATAGATAACTTGAACCTAGGGTATTACAACCACACGCCAACAATACTGCAACAAGCATCCTAAATTATGGGACAAACAATTACCTTATATACAACATGCTTATAATCATGCCATGCATTCGTCTACTCAGAAAATGTTTTTTGAAGTATGTTTGGGGTACTTGCCTAAATCACCTATGGAATTTTTTTTTGGAGAAGTAGGTAAAGAAGATGGACATAATGATACAGATAAATATAAAAGGTTCATTTAGAGAATTCAACATGTACATTAGGTAGTAAAGGAACGATTATAGAAGAGCCAAGCCAAGTACAAGGTAAGTCATGATAAACATCGAGTTGATCATCTGTTTGAATTCGGTGATTAAGTATTGTTACATATCAACAAAGATAGAATGAAAGGTGAAGGTAAAAATCTAAGGCCGATCTGATATGGTCCATTCAATATCTTAGAGAATATTGGTACTAATGTCTTTTGTTTATATCTACCAACCTACATGCAAATGTATTTAGTGGTAAATGTTGAGAATTTGAAGCTTTATGACCCTCCTATGATTATGGATGAAGATGAAGGTATTTAGGTTCCAACAGTTGATGATTTTGTTCCAAAATATTTGGACAAGCTACAGGAAGATGTGATTCTCGATAGAAGGACCAAAAATTCACAGCGAGGTGATGTGGAATATCTTCAAGTTGGTCTTAAAGGGGCAAAACCAAGTAAATAAAAATGGATGGAGATCGAAAGGGTGAGGGAACTCTACCCTCACTTAGTTGTTGAGTAATCAAAACTTTTGGTGGTCCAAAATTCTTCCAATGGGGAGGAATGATCCAAGAGGATCCAGGAATGCTCATAGAGGTCTAGAAAGATCTAGAACATCCACATAGGTCCATAATGGTTCAATAATGCTCAAAATTATACCATCCTAAATTCTCTCTAAAATTCCATAAATGCATAGAGCTCGTCATCAACTTTCCAATGATGCAAACGATAAGTCAAACATAGTTTGTATGCAAAATTTATAAACAATCAAAGTTCCAATCAAACCTGGAAAAAGGGTCAAAGGGAAAAGTAAGGAGGTGACACATGTCACCAATGAAAGGGTGACACGTGGCACGTGATTATTGACAGATGACTGGGTAGATTGTACCTCCAAGTGGACGAATTATAGGTTGACAAGTGGTGCACAAGTGGACCACTCCTATGATGACAAGTGGTAAGGTCAGCCAATGAGAGGTCACCACATGGCAACCTCCCATTGGCCAATATTGGTTAGTGTATGTTAAAATTATGGAGCCGATGGGGGTCAAACCCATGACCTACATAACCTCCCATGACTTAACATAGCCCCCACTACCAAAGCACCATACTTTAGGTATTAACCTACATATGGTTGCAATTATATTTAAAATTGTAATAAAGTTCAAATGGGTGGCCAAAGGGCCGAGAGCCTAAGCCCTCGACCTTTGGCTCTTGGTCTATATGTATACCATGTAACCACACTTAATCCGTGGGAAGCTTAACATGCGACGAGTTTTAAACCATAGTATATGGTTTTATTATATGCCATATATATCCAATGAATATTTCAACGGATTAATATATATATATATATATAATTAGAAAACTTTAACAATAATTCTAACCACCGAATATAATGCATGGAAAACAATAGTTGGTGGGGCTTGAACCCCTGACCCGCCAACTATTCCAATAGCCTCAACAATCTTCTCTAACCAACTTTCTGCTAACTATTAGTTGGTTACAACTACACCCTAATAATAGTTAAAGGGTAACATGAGTTTCAGAGGACAATTAAGGGTCTGCACCCTATTTAATGGGTGTGTAGACCGAGGCTGGGGACATTAATTAATGTGGAGTTTAGTCTCATGACTCATGCCCGAGGGTACTAAAGTTGTGAGGCTACATCATAAAGTGTGCCAAAGGGCACCTTGACAGATTTTTGAGAACTTTATACTCATTTTGCATGATTTTTTGCCAGGAATCCAACGGTGCACTTCATTTATGATTTTGGGAAACATGTGAAAAGGTCATTGTAAAACGCAAGTATTTGAGCATTAATAAAAGAAGACCTCTATTGGAAGTGGACCCAGAGAGGTAGTCCAAATTGGGTGAACTCCTTTTTTCCAACTTGTGTATGTGATTACATTATTGTTGTTCATTTCAAGTTCAATTATTTGCAAGTTATTTTATCATTAAAGTGGAGTTGGTCAGATAAGTTTTTCACATGTAATTTGCATATATTCAAGCGATCATTTTATTTCGAATATCAAGTAGATGATTTTTATGTATTAAAAGATTAATAAACATCTAAGGATTTTTCTGCTCAATGTCGAAGAAGAAAAAACTCCTACAGTCTCTGGAGAAAAGACTATGTTGTGGCATCAAAGACTGGGGCATATCAGAGAGAAGGGCCTTTGACTACTACATGGTAAAGGTATGGTTGAAGGTATGTCTAACCTCTCTATGAATTTTGATTTTTGTGAACATTGGGTATATGGGAAGTAGAATCGAGTAAGATTCCCCTATGGTGCAATGAGGGCAGAGGGAATTTTACAGTTGGTGTACATTGATGTCTTTGGATCTGTGTTGGTTACATCAATAGGAAAATATATGTACTATGTCTCATTTATAGATGAATTCTTGAGGAACACATGGATTTTCTTCCTAAATCTTTGATAAATTCAAAGAGTTTAAGGCTCTTGTGGAGAATCAAATAGATAAAATAATTAAGGCGTCGAGGGCGGATAATGGTGGAGAGTTTTGTGAAAATAAATTCAAATAATTTTATAATAAGTATGGCATAGCAAGGTATAAGACTACTCCATATACACCTCAACATAATGGAGTTGCAGAAAGGATGAACAGGACACCGATGGAAAAATCAAGGTGCATGCTCAGTGGTGCCAGGTTAGGACAGGAATTATGGGCAGAGGCAGTGGGTATTGCATGTTACTTGGTCAATCAATCACCCTCATCAGCATTGGATGACAAGACTCCACACAAGGTATGGACTGGTAAGAAACTCTCTCTAGCACAACTCATGGTATTTGGTTGTGATGCCTATGTTCATGTTCCAAAGGAAAACATGAGTAAGTTAGATAAAAATGATGGAAAGTGTATCTTTATTGGGTATAAAGATGGTATGAAAGGTTATAATCTTTGGAACCCATAAACTAAGAAGGTAGTGTTTATTCGAGATATGGTATTTAGACAAATCAAATATGTTGTCAAACAAGAAATCCTACTAAGGAAGGAAGAACCAAATAAAATAGTGTTGGTTGTGGAGCCTGATTATCTTCTTGATTCATATGCAGGTATTATTATCCCCCTTCTGTAAGGGGTTCGAGGGCTGACCCCTTCATGAAGGGGGTCTGGGAGGGTTCTCCCCCCCCCCCCCTGGGTCTCCCAGCTAGGGGCATAGGGACCAATGAGGTCGAGGGAAAGTGGGGAAATTGCCTTGTAAAATATTGTAATTTTGTGAAGATCAATCGGGGACCAGCGGGTCCCTGAGGAAAATTTTGGGGAAATTGCCTTGTAAAATATTGTAATTTTGTAGTCAATCTGGACCGTTCATTATAAGGTTGCAAATATAATGGGTAGAAGTTATGTTAGGGTTTTTGCCCAAGAATACAACCCTTTTTTGTATGCGGACATGTTTTGTGTTGCAACAGTATGTGTGAGAGAGAACATTGTATTCTAAGAGAGGGGACTGTGAGAGAAAGAAGAGGAAGATCAATATCACTTTGTGAGAGACATGGTTGAAGAAAATAAGGTGTTGTTGATGAAGGTGGACACTTTGAAGAATTTTGCAGATTCATTAACAAAATCTGTGAGAACTGAGAATTTCTCTTGATGTAGAGGATCTATTGGCATTGTTGTCCTGGATTGTTGACTATGTAACCCTGTAATCCTCTGTATCCAAAGAAAACAACAAGTGGCAGAATGTTGGTTATGTGTTATATTCATTGGCATTATTTGGTTTTTGTCGATTGTTTTGTCACAGTTTTGGTTCATTTTACACTACAAACTGGCCTTATTTTTGTTCATCTTAACCTATCCTTACCCATTATGTTCCTATATTTCCCTATGTTTTTAAGTTAAAATGCCAATACAATCTCTAAGGTATTGTATTGCTTAATTCATTCATTTATCTTAATCTTTATTGAATTAGAGAAGTAAAGGGATGGTTTTACTATTGATGGTTTATGCAGTTCAAATCATGTAGTGGGCATATTCTTGTTCCTATAGTACTACTGGAATTTTGTAGCATCCTATTTCTAGAAGCATTTTTTCCACAGAATTTACAGATAGATGAAGATGAATTAGGGGGATTGAAGACATGGGTTTTGTGCAGAATGCCCCAAATTGGGGACATGCTAGCATATTTTCAAAACAAGAAACAGTTTGGGAGATATGGGAAAATCATTAAGGTATATTTTCCAAGAAATCTCATAGCGCTCGAATTCCTGTAGTTGCACCTATTATGGACAAATTTGGGAATATTGGTTTTTAGGATCAGGTTGTTGTGCTTCTAGTTTCCTTAATCAAGTTATGATTGGTTGTAGATCCATGTATTTAGGATATGGTCCCATTTTTTTGTAACCATTTTCATACTTTTAGATGTAATCCATATGCATAAATTTAAGGAGGATCAATGTAATTGGGGGGAGGAGGATAGACTGAGGAAAGAATCATTGTGTAATAATTGTAATGAGGAGGATAATTATGGAATAAAAGAACTTGTTGCATATCAATATATTTCCATTATAGTATTTATTGGTAGTGTGTGCCAAGGGAGGTAGGGCCCCCTCCCTATGGTATATTGTTTTCTTTTGTTGTGTGATTGTATTTGTCTTTTTAAGCTGCAGTTTCAATTATGTTGTGTGGTTCAACTAATCCTTGTGAGAACATGAGTTTCCTATTTGATTGGTCGTCAGTTTAGTTGGTGATTCTCTGGACAAAGAATCTTCAAAGCTGTAAATTGATGCAATTGATGGTCACCGATCCATCACTAGTCGACAATTTATCATGATAGATATCTTGTCTGCACACATTAAGTTTCTCAATTCTATTGTTTATAGGTTCAATTGAAGGTTGTCAATCTAACTCATAGAGTGAATCCAACAGAGTATTGTTGAATATAAGGATCTATATTCAACCTACAATTCTACCTTAGAATGTTCATTGTTAGATGAACAACTAGTTCTGTTAGTTTTGCTTCATAGTTCATTAGAAAATGGTGTGTTAAACACTTCGAGATTAGCTCTACATATATTGTGCGTGGCACTTCATAAGTTTACAAACCCGTATTAATAATTAATGTATTAAATTATTATCATATAATTCACCCCACATTTTGGTGTCGTTGTCGAGGAAGTGCTTAAGGAGTTAGTCTTGAAGCAAGTAGCTTTTTAGTTTGATGCATTACTCATGTTAATAGGGTCTTTGTGACAACATGGACTTAGTAGCATGAGAGTTCAAGTGCATGATTTGCCTCAAATTTTCTTTGTAATTTTTTATATGTAAGAACCCCATACACTAATCCATGTGCAAGACATGGATTATCAACCAACAAGCAGTATTCAAGAATGTTCAAGAATTTGTTGAGTAAGAATATTGCTACCCAAGAAATATCTTAAATCCTAGCACTAGTCAGGAACATATATGCATCCTAGAAAGTGATCCAAGAGCCAAAATTCCAAGAGAAACATCATCAAGAGGACCTAAAAGGGACCAAATAGCCATGGGAAGAATTTGATGAAGAGCAGACGTTAGAGCCAGAGATTGAGGAATTTCTATCATGTATGTCATCAGATCCGAAGACGGATCAACAATTATTAGAAGACTTGCATGGCATGACAAGGGAGGACATCCAAACTAGTGCTAATAAACAAGAGAACCAAGGGAATAGTGACTACATTGAAGTATGGTTCCAAAGGTCCATCGGTCCTCAACATTCCTTCATCCTTCAACACTTCTTGGCACCATATCAATTAGAGCAGCTGGTTCCTCATATTTGAACATTCATTGAGGTATATTTCATATTTGGATATGAGTTTATTTGAGATGTTGTTGCACACATGGTTTCATTGGAGATACTCCTACACTTGAGAAAATGTTTCATATTTCAAGTAGGGTAGGGTAGTGTAGAAATAAATGAATAAAAATAATAAGAAGGGGCCATTCTTAGATCATCAATGAGAGTATTGTTTTGAGGTTTTCACAAAGAAGATGTATTTTACACAAAAATGTGATGGTCTTAGTATTAAATAATTCTCTCATGAGTATTTTTAGGGTCCTATGCCAACTAACCCTCATTATTTCATTTATTGCCCACCAACTATCTGGTCTTAGTATTAAAGAATTCTCTAATGAGTATTTTTAGGGGCCTATGCCAAGTAACCCTCATTATTTCATTTATTGCCCACCAACTATCTGGTGAACCTTATTTAATGAGTATGACCACATTACATTAATTATCTTCCCTATATACCTAAGATTACATTAATTATCCTCTCTTTATAACTTCCTAAATACATTACACTCTTTGAGACTTTTTGTTTTAATTGTATTAAAGAATTCTCTCATGAGTATTTTGGGGGCCTATGCCAACTAATCCTCATTATTTCATTTATTACCCACCAACGATCTGATGAACCTTATTTAATGAGTATGACCACATTACATTAATTATCCTTCCTAAATCTTAAGATTACATTAATTATCCTCTCTTTATACTTTCCTAAATACATTACACTCTTTGAGACTTTATTATTTAAATAATATTTATGAATACCACCTTATAAGAAAACATGATTAAATACATAATTTAGAGAAATGATTAAAAAAACCATTGTAGGAAAACAAACATATTTTCACTGCGTAGTCTAAACGTTCGACTTTTTGGAGTTTTTATGAGCATATTTTTCGATAATTTTTTTATCGAAATCCGACCAAAAATTGTTGGAACCCCATGATTGAAACTGTATAATTTGAGTGCCCTTGAGGGTTTTTCAAGGTGTTGAATCTATTTATGTATTCAAAAATGCAATTTAAACAACATAAAATAGAGATTTTACCAAGATCTATTTCGTTGATTTCCAATGAAAAAGTTCAAAAAATCAAATGTTGTAAACATCTTTGAAATATTTTTAAAATCTTGTCCCTACAAAAATAAAAAAGTCAATATTGTAGACTTATATCTCTTAACATCTTATATTCATTTAGTTCCACTTAGATTCAAGACATGTGGGTGACCCCTCTGATGAAGTGGAATTAGATCAGCTTTATGCACTTATCAATTATGTTTATTTAATGCTTCAAGAATAATATCGACAAACTTTTTAAAAAATTATTAAGCATACAATATTGTGAGGACTACATCCTCTAGCTCCGTTGGGATATATTTTAAATATATATTAAAACTAATTAAAATTGAGTAAATATCTCAAATAAAGTGTGATAAAAAGAAAAAATTACAAAATTTAAATCGATAGAGAAGTGGTTCTCAATCGAAAAAAGGTTCCATGCAAGATAATAGCCTTCTATTACCATATAAATGGATTTATGTAAAAGTTACATGGTTACAATGCATATTTGCATAATGCTTGCATTATGAAAGTGAAATGACATGGTTGAAACCAAACTAGTGATAACTCCAAAAATTTCACGGTGTGTTGTCATTGGGAAATTACAACAAAATGTGATTGCATAATATGAAAAGTGAAATGACATATCAGTTGTTGTAAAGCTCTTATTGTGAAGACTTGTATTCGTTTTAATTAAAATTTAGCATTTTTACCTAGTAATTGATTGACTAGGTAATAAGTGACCTTGATGTATATATAGATGGGATATATACATGGGATATGGTTATATGGTTAAATTAGAGGTTGTCCATAATTTTGATATTATTTGACATGTAATGTATTAAGGAGAGATGTTTGATAACTATAATTAGTTTGTGGTTGATATAAGTTTTGATTTTTTATATTATGGTTTTTTTTTTTTATTATTAAAAGTTTTTTCATTATAAATTTTCTTCTGTATTTTGTATTTTGGGATGTTTTAATTGTGTATAGAGATGATAAATCACTTAATAATAAATAATAAATGATAGTATGTTTATCTTATGTTAATTTTCATGAGTTATATTGATTTATTAATATCTAAATTATAATATGATGATATCTATGATGTTCGAGGTTATGTGCCACAGCGCCATGTTCTATTGTTTTATGAATCTATTTCGATAATGATAAACTAAGTAATTTTGTTTAGAATGTTAATTCATTACCTAATATTTGTTGACTTAGAACTATAAATGGATGATTTGTGTTTAGTAAATGTAATACATGTTATGTAAGTATTTGTATTAGGGTTAGGGTTTTAAAGGAGAGGATGATACCATTTAGTAGCTAACATTTGGGGGGCAGTATCATCGAATTCATAGGAGTCTCTTTAAAATCATGAAAGATCATGACACTAGAAGGTCGGGGATATATCATATTAATTTTTAAACTTTGATCAAGTTTTGAGAAAAAAGGGATTTCAAAATTCTTAAATACAAGGGTTTTAAGGCATAAAGTATTAACTATTTTTGTATCTGTGTGAAAAGGGAGATAGATATCTTTGAGAAGAAAAGAAAACTCCACCACAAAATGATCCAAAGAGATAGGAGATTTAGTTTCATAAGGTGTTAGGTTCATAAGATCAACAATATTCCACCAAAAAAGACCACTCAAAACCAAGAGGGTGTAGAAGGAAACCTTAATGGAGGAACAAGATGAAATCTAGAGAAGGAAGCTAAGAACCAAAATAATAAAATGGGTGGACCTTAAATATTAAGGGATCACGATTCTAGTTTTGATTTGAAATTAAATATAAATCACCATACCATATTTCTATTGTCTAATGAATCATCAAATTAATCACATAGATAGCAGAGGAGAAGCCATAAGAAGATGAAAAACAAACGTGATAAGAGAATACAGAGAGACAGCTTTAAGGGAGCTATAAAAACAAAGAATATGTAAGCATAAGTGTCAAAAAGACTTTGCAAAGTTACCTATATATGATGGGACAACTAATGGGGATGGCCATAATTTTACCCTATCATAGCTATTTGAGGCAACCAAAGAGGATAATTAGAAGAGTAAATGGGACTATTCAAAGGATATGAGAGGAATATCATTAGGCTAGTATCAAAAAGTATATAAAAAAATATTGTTTAAGTGATGGAAGCAGGTTAAGGGAAAAAAAATTTTAAGTGATGGATGCAGGTTAAGGGAAAATTTTGTTTAAGTGATGGATGCAGGTTAAGGGAAAATTTTGTTTAAGTGATGGAGGCAGGGTAAGGTAAAATTCCAATAGTAATTGGAGTACCTTGATGATAAACCCTCCACATTTTCACAATTAGAGAGTATTAAATAATGAAAGAAGAGAAAATAATTAGATATGATGCAAGAGAAAAAGAAAGAATAAAAAGAAAAAATATGATACACCAAAGGATAAGAACATAGGCTACTTTATATTGTGACTAAACATATTAGGTCCAATGTTTGGACAACTATGATAAGAATATATCAAGAGACAACAAATGCAATGATAGTGACAGAAGGTGAGATTGATAACAAAGAATAGAAAAAAGAGGAATGGGACTAGAATATCCAAAGGGTAGAGAGTAATATGAATAAATTAGTAGAGACAAAAACCATGAACCCAAGGAAAGGCAAGATGAGAAAATGAAATCAAGAGAGACAAGAGACAAGTAATAGGAACCCAAAGAAATTTTATTAATTCAACTTTTGTAGAATCTACAGTACTAATGAACATTCCTAGATTGAATGGCCACACAACCAAGGAACAAATGAAAAATATTTAAGAGGAGATGGCACCATCGAAACAATTGAGAGTAATTTGGAAACAAATAATAGAAACAATGAGAATAGGAAATCCAAAATGCATTCAAAATCCAAACACAAAATAATATTAACAATGTTATAACCATATCTAGTGGAAAACATGCACATAAATGTTTATGTAGAGACACTTAATACAAAACTTTATCTTTTCCATTGTTGAAATACTTCATTGTTCATTATGTGGACTAGGAAATCACACCATAAAAAAATGTGCAAGATTGAAGGAGATGTTTGAAAAGAATTGCAATATGATCTAGATAATTAAAAATCCTAAACAAAATGAATACTTTAGCATGACCAATGATCTGGATTGGATCATTATATTATTTTTCATCTATCTCGATGCTTTCAGAGTAGAAAAAATTGGAGGAATTAGCTTGCAGTTTCATTTTAGTGGCAGGTCCCAGTTTGGAAAATTGGGGTCTGGAACCTTCTGAAGCCATTTTGAGGCATTAAATGGATTTTTTAGGGGTTGTGGTGTCACTTTGTAATAAAGTCACTGTATGAATTTAGGTTATAGTTTATGCTTTTGTTCTCTTTGTGTAAAACAATTTATCCCACATTCATAATTAGAACTGACTTTCTCAATGAGCAATCACATACAAGGAGGTGAACTCCATTGTAATAGATGTACCAGTGATTCATTGATAAATAATATTGTGTTATTGAGAGTGTACTTCCTTGACCTCAATTATGTGACTCAACCCTATCTAAGTTTTCATCATTTAGTGATCTAGCTCATTATGTTATATGGTATCATAGTGAGGAGTTGTATCAATAATCTCAGGCCTTTGAAAGACAAGGTTTCCAATCTTGTGACTTCAGCAGTCCGAGAGCCACAGATTATAAGTGTGAAGATGTCTTTCAAATATAGTAATGTTATTTTTACTCTCACTTAGATGCCTTCTCGATCTCTAAAAGACATGATTTTATCTCTCTTAGCTCAAGAAAAGAGAGTAATTGTAGGGGATATAAAAGGTTATCATCAACTCGAGACTATATTATACTCAAGAGTCAATAGTAGCATATCAACTAAAGAAAAAGGGGAGATGGAATGTTATTGTTGCAAGGAAATGGGTCACATATCCTGAAAATATATATTTAAATCTAATGATGTTCTTAAGTGAAATCTCAAAGACAAAACACATATAGTGGATGTAGCCAGCGTTGAATATCCATCTAATGTTAATAGTGGTGACAACATTACTAAAGAAAGGGAATTTTACACATTTTAAGAATCTAACACCTTGAAAAAGGAAAGGGATCTAATGTAGATAAAGCTCAGCATGGATGGCCACTCAGAGAGTTTGAGAATTTGTGAATCTTGGGAATACCCAAGTTATGAAGGTCATGAGACAACTCGATGGAGCATTGTGGATGTAGCTCAACATGGATGGTTGTCCAATAATTCAGAAGATTCATAATTCATGAGTTTATGGAGGTGGAATTTGGGAACTCAAGTATTCATATTGGGAGATACACCTTTACAAGGGTTGCGAGGAAATTTGATGGATCTCTACCTGTTATAATAATAGTTTTCAAAGAAGAAGCTTATGAAGAATCTTTGGTTCTAAAGTTTTAGTTTTTAGTCAACGATCTCTAGTAGGTATGTTTGGATTTTAGTATTGTAATCCTTAAGATGGGGTGCTAGTATATAAGGGTTACATTTGTAACAAAGTCACTATATGACTTTAGGTTATAGTTTATGATTTTGTTATTCATAAGTGGTAATGACTTTCTCAGTGAAAAACCATATATAAGGAGGTGAAATCCATTGTCATAGATGCACCAATGATTCATTGATAATATCACATTGTGTTATTGTGAGTATCTTTATTTCACCTCAATTATGTGGCTCAACCCTATATAGGGCTTCATCATTTAGTGATCTAGATAATTTTACAATAAATGTTATTGTTTAGGCCTTTAGCAAACAACTAAAGGAGGTATGAGATCAATTTCAACACATGTATACAAAGAGTTAAACATCAGGGTTTATGGTCTTTCAAAGGAGGGTCAACAGATATATGGTCTTACCTCTGGAGGATTCCATTGATGGTGTTCTCTCTTTATCAACTAATTATGTTTCTGGACTCAATGCCTATTTTTTGTTAGCAATTTACTCGTCTAGTTTATATTTTTATTTTGAGAAGATGAGTAAGGGATGTTGATAACTTTTTGATAATTTTATATTTTTGTCTATTTTACTCTTTAGGCCTTTATTAGATTAGCTAAGGGGGTATGAGCTCAATTTCAGTCCATTTTATTTACACATGTATATAGAGAGTTAAACATCAGGGCTTATGCTCTTTCAAAGGAGGGTCAATAGAGAGATGCTCTTGCATATGGAGGAGTCCTTTGATGGAGTTCTCTCTTTATCAACTCATTATGTTTGTTGACTCATTGTTTATTTTTTGTTAGCAATTTGCTCGCTATTTTATATTTTTATTTTGACAAGATGAGTAAGGTATTTTTATCACTTTTGAGTTTGTATAAGCCTAAGGGGTAGGGTAGAACTTAGTCAGATAAGTATTTTATGACATCTTTTTGTAGAAAAAGGCTTAGACCATAGTATAGTGATGCAAGGTCTTCATATAGGAGGAGTGTATCTCTCAAGGTTTAGATATTTTTTGTCTATGTTGTGTACATGTGTTGTGAGCACATAAATAATGTAAGTCTCCATTTAAATCTGAATATAATTTATGTTTTTCCTTTTCTTTGGGAAAATTCCTAAATTAAGAAGAGGTGCAAACATTATTAAAAACTATAAAACACTTTCCATTCTAGAATTTCAATAGGTTTACGTGAACAATTTTTGGAAGACTTTGTACTCTAAACATATAGTAACATCAACCATTGCATGGTTCCATAAATAATTTGTTCTCTAAGTAACATATATTGGGGAAAACCCCTAGGCACTTCCCTTCATTCTGAGGATGGTACCCAAGGTAAATCTTGGATTTTCCAGGGCACAAGGCCAGGTCAACAACACGATTCAAAATTGTTGCAACAATATACTCATTATGAGCTCAACATGTCACTTACGAGAATAGAACCTGGGTGGAGAGGATAACGCTCCATCACACAACCACTTGGGCTAGACCCAATTGACATGTGGTTCCATAAATATATTCTAAAATATTTTACAATTGGAACCTTAACTAGAGATTCGTGTCCTTTTATGGGATGTATTTAAGATACTCTAATTTGAACTCGTTAGGAGTAGTCATAATTGTTAAAGGGAAGATTAATGAGGTCTTGATATCCAATTCTGAGATTGGTGAGATATTTATCAAACGATGTAGTTTTTGAAGGATATGGAACTATGTTGTGGAAAACATGACATTTTCTTTTTGTAGCTATGATTAATTGCCACAATATAAATTAGATTCATAATTTAAATGGAAACTAGGATCGAATGGTAAGTGCAAAATCAAGTTTCTATGTTACCAAACATAATCTCCCTAAATATTATTTCAAGAACTACTGACAATTAGTTACTAGCACGATACATCAAGAGAAGCCCCTGTAAAAATAATAATTGAAAAAAGAAAAACATTCGCTTGAAAGAACATTTCTTCAAAGTATTTTTGTAACTACTTAAGACCAAAAACTCAGGAAAGCCTCTTGAGAAAGTTTTACAGTTAATGTAATGTTGATTGTTGCAAATATGAGATTCACCGTGGACATTAGTAGCCATCGGTGTATTAATGTATACCCAACATTGGGATCAATAGCCAAAGATGTACCAATCTATACCATGGAAAGTTAAGGTAAAGAAGTTTTAAGAGGAAGTAAAAACACTTACCAACTATTAAGTTTATGTATCCATAATATATTATACCACCTTGAATTTCATAAAAGACGTTTTGTCAAGTTTTAAGTATTTATTTTGAAGAATTAAATATCGACAAATTTTTTTTTTCAGAGAAAAAAAACTTTTATTTTCTCAAAAAGAATATACATGTTACAACCCATATCAACAGGTATATAAACATTAGCTATCATTTCTTACACTTACAAATTATGATTCTTTTCCTATTTCCTCTCTACAAATTTTTTTTACAAAAAACTATATCATCCACTACTAGTCGAGGCTTGTTGCCCTATAGTCTAAACTCCATTTCTTCGATTTCTTCTCCTTCCATGAATTCGTAGAAGCCAAAACCTCCTATAGGGAGAAGAAGCACTTATTTTGATAGGTAGCATGCCTTCTCATTTAGTTCTCGTAGAATATGACTAAAGGAAAGCCATTCAAACGATCTGAAGGAGAACTTAATGTCTCTGAGAAGGGACTCAAGCCCGATGTCTTGAACCTTGATTTTTTGTTTATCCCATT
This sequence comes from Picea sitchensis, assembly GCA_010110895.2. Lineage (NCBI taxonomy): Eukaryota > Viridiplantae > Streptophyta > Pinopsida > Pinales > Pinaceae > Picea > Picea sitchensis. The sequence continues at coordinate 30,226 of SNQJ01S0005725.1, read as the reverse complement.
CTATGGCTAGCTTGGAGTCCCCTAGCATCTGCAATTTTTTTACATCCTTTTTAATTTCCGCTTCCAAAAGGGTCCAAAGGGAAATAAATTATGCTATGTTATCTGTGCCAGAATTTGGTGCATAACGAATATGGATATAGTGGTTTTTCTTTAAGTGGAGGACAACTCCAACACCAAATATCTACAGGTGGCATTGATAGTCCATGTCAAAGAAACCCCAAGGGATTTCATAATCAAGAGACAACATAACCATGATTCATGGATTCTTTGTTTTTAAGTCGGATTTAAAGTTTTTTGCCATTCTCATTGTGATTTCCGCAATAACTTCAAGAGGAATGAACTTATCTTTGAAAACATTATTGTTCCTAGCCCACCATAGGTTGGAGACCATAGTACTGGGGAGATGTTTCAGGATAAATCCGTAAGTGCGGACACAAACCAATCTCCCTAGATCCACCTGGATCTAGAACAAAACAGGACAGAATATATCGCTTTCCCTAGATCTAACTATTGAATTAAATTGGAAGTGAGAATAAGAAACATACCTTGTAATCGCTTTTGGGAGTGAGAATAAGAAACATACCTTGTAATCGCCTCTAATCTTTTGTTGTTCTCGCCGCCTCCGGCGCCTCGGGTAAAATAAGATCAAAACAGCACCAACCAACCAAATTGAAAGCAAATAATATATTCAATAGCTAATTCCATATATGATCAAGGAGTTATGCAATAAAGTAGATCTAACTTAATGGGAAAGAAACATATTATCAGCATCATATTAAATGTGAAAGAGAGGTTACAAACATGGCCTTGATGTCGAAAGGTCCCCTTCCAACCCGCCTCGCTCCCCACACACCCTCTTGCTCCAGATCAAACCATAGATCCTATGGCTACTCTCACACCCAATTTTGACAAAGTAAATCTCAAAAGCCACTCTAACCAAGCCAAAGCTAACAAGTTCAATAACCAACAAAGCTAACCTAAGCTCAAAAGCTAACTTTCCATGAGAACTCCTCTCCTTTTATGTTGAAGAAGATAAGGTGAGAGGTTAGGATGATCCCACAATCATGAAAGTTTTGTAAGATCCAAACCATTCGGATGCCAATTCCTCACCATAGAAGCTTCTCCTTCTAGAAGATTCGGGAAACCGTACGTTTTTCCCACGCGCCGAATTCCTCACACTCGCTATAGAATCCCATGAATGGTTTATTCGCACCCTCGCCTATATAACAACTCCAACATCCTTTTATAAGGTTTTACATAAAGAAATGCAACTTTTATCAGAAAAAGCTCTTCTCCTTCTCTCGTGAACTCGCAATTAACGGACCCTCCTCAAGGTACTGCATAGGTTTACATCATTAACGCATCATAGAGATGACAAAAATAATGTGTAACAAAGAGCCCCAAAGTATGAAGTTAGAATGTAGGGATAGCTCTAAAATACTTTGCTCAGTGTGTAGGGAACAAGGAACAGCCTACTTCCAAACCCCAACAAAATAAGGAAATACATTATAATAATATATCATCACCGAGGTAGGTATTCCCATACTCAAAATAAAAAATGACTCCAAAGGAGCAATGCCAACATGAAGATCCATGTCAGTAAGACAACAAGCGGCCACCAAACATACACCGTGGATCCGCATGTCAATATGATCAAATATGAACATAGCTACCAAAAATATACTGTGGATCTATGTGTTAAAGACGAAATTTGAACATAGCCACCAGACATACAATGTGGATTCATGCAACAGTACACTGAAAATACCTTAATGCAACCCGGATCCAGAAGAAAATATCCGAGGTCTTATCTCAGCTAATTTCATAGTAATGAATCTAAACCATGTGAATACATGTGTGTTGAAGTTGAACATGGTAGAAAACCACTTGATTATCTAATAGTGTATACCCAATCGCGAGGAAATCACCATTAATGTCAATGACTCCAAGGTACACTTAGTACAATCCAATCCATCGTGAATCAATGAGTTGAGGTCTAACACTGATGGAATCTCGAATGTGGGTCGTATAATGAAACCCACTCCACAAAGTGAGGAAACCGCCATTGAGGCATGCAAGTTCCAAGGTACCAATTAGTTTCTAAGTCTACCTCCCGGATAATAATGAAGCTGAAGTCGATGAAAGACTCGGCCACAGAGGCCTTACCGTATCCCAGTACATCAATGACACGAACAAGTAACAAGATTTGATGGATCGAGTAACAAGTGATTCGTGGATCGACGGTGGATGGTCAATTTTAATAGAAGGATTAAAGATCTAAATGGTCAATTTTAATAGAAGGCTTTTTAGGTTGGACACCTTTTTGAACATATTGATCTATTAATGACAACTGCCTTGGAAAATAATGACTCAACAATGTGATCATGCACTAATTTGTAATCTTATAGGAGTATGATCAAGAGACAAGCAGATTTTCCAACCTAGACACAAGGCAGGTAAAAGGGGAAAGCTCATGTTCAAAAGTGACTCCTTCACGTATCGCTGTGTTTAGATACATTTCTTTTCCAATTTTTTCCACCATTTCTCGGGGAAGTACCTCTTTATTTTTATGCTAGCTTGAGGAGGATAACATATGCTTGTCAATTTAAGCTCATCCTTGGACAAGTCCCTGAGTATGCTTTAACTAACCCTAGGAAGGGGAGTGGTTTGGTCTCATTATGGGTCTGTTGATGTTTTTTTAATGATTCCAAGGATAGAAAACTCAAGGTTTTTCAAGATTAGAGTTTGGAAACACTGAAAGAGAACTCTCTCAGCCTTTTCAGAAATTAGTTCGACAAGACCTAAAAGTGATAAACTATCGCCATCTAACATTTTCTTCAAATACTTTAACGAAATGAAGAGAACAAGGTCGCTCATAATAATCTTTCATATTTAGAGAGTCTAAAAGAGCTTAAAGAGGACTCCAGGGGTCTTTTCCTATAACCTTTGCGAGTCCGAAAAGGTGATAAAAATATACCTTGCTACATTTCCTCATTGATTTACGAAAGCATGAGGAAAGAACAAAGACTAAGCTCTAAGAATCCATTCTCATGTATTAAATCCAGCATGGTAAAGAAAAAAGACTAAGCTCGGATTGTTTTTATTTTTACGCAGTTTAAAACATAACAAAACCATGCTTGGGATAGATTTTAATTTTTTACATAAGCTTGAACCAGAGGAAGCTATGTTTGAGGTAGGTGGTTTAATTTTACACAAGTTTGAACCATAGTAAACTATGCTTGAGGTAAGTGATTTCATTTTACACGTTTGAACCATAGAAAACTATGCTTGCAACTTCCCAACGAAAAACACATGGATGGTCGGTACATAGCCCCCAGCTTAAGAAAATAACGGCTCAACTTTAGCATGAAGTCAAGAGCCTGGAATTATTTCCCCCCAAGCTCTGTTTCATCCAAATGCAAAGGAGAATGAAAATGAAGCTTCAAACACTAGACTAAGGACTTGACTCAAAAAGAGAGGGGAAAACTATTTCATTTTTAACGAGTCATAGAAACAAGAACTATGCTCGTAACCTCTGCTTTCATTTTTTAATGAGGTTTCCAGCATCTAAAAGTTATCCCTCATTGGTTTCATTTTTAACGAAGCTTGAAATTAGAAAACTATGCTCAAAGACCTCTCTCATTGATCACGGATTCCAAGAGGAAAAATCTCCAGAAGGAGACCATGTCAAGAGACAAAACTCGATCATGGATTCTAAGAGGATAATGCTCCGGAATGACACCATGTCAGGACAAACCGGTCATGGCTTCCAAGAGGTTCTCACTGGAAGGAAGAAACAGACACTGGAAGGACAATTCATGCAAGTCGAGGGTCAGACAAAGAGAAGAGATCGTGCTCTAAACAACTTATCGGCAGAGATCACCATGTCCACTACTGCATCGGTCATCGGTTGTGCTTATAAGTATAACAACGCTAATTGACTCGTATGGGGCGATACACGTCGCGATACAATAACTATCCAGTGGAGGCAATTCAGCGCAGGGTCAATGAATGAAAGTTGATCAACAAATACAACTCATCCATCGGGAGGGAAATATATCACACAATAAAGAGTAGAGACAATAGCTTTCATGCATAGACATAACTTCAAGGAGTAAAGAGAAATCCAAGGAATCTTGACTACCATGACAATAAATACGCTTTCCCTCCCAAAGTTACGTGAAATTGAGGAAGGGTCCCTAAAGGTTGACCGGTTCTTCAAGCAGCTAACATATTCGTAAACCGGGCAAGGGAGGACAACCCCAACGTTTCTGCCAATAGAGGACAAAAATACTACCGTATCTAACTTCATCTATCAACATTTTGGTAAAGTCCCGACCACAAACCTGTATTGTAATCCGGAAAGGAATGTAAGAGGAAGATGAGGTCCAGCTAGCACCCCTCAATCAAAATGGATGGCCTCATTACTTTGAGGGGTTCCACTTATATGAGGGAATTACCGACACACAAACAACAGAGTTTAACACCAACGCAGAAAACGTAAGGTATCGGTTTACTCTTCTAGCGGGAGAGTAGGATCGAATCGATGGAGATCGACTACCACTTGAGTTTCATCTCCAAGGAGACGTAAAATGGCTGTGTGAAATTGATCGACCGCTAAGTCACTCTCTGAGTGGAGTGTGGGATTGACCGAGGATGGTAGTGGATCAACCACTTTGTCAACTAGTTCAACTATGGACGTGACTAGATTGACGACATGATCGATCGGATTGACTGGTGAAGGGACCTGAGTGATCATTCCATCAACCAGCTGTGTGGGTTGAGAGAAAGTCAAGTAATGTTTCGCAATGGGAGTTGAGGCTGGTGGAAACGCTTCATGTCTTCAAGAATTTCTGGTGTTTCTCATTCATGAGTATCAGCGGTGAGTTAGATGACTCCTTGCATAACATACACGGGAACTTCGACTCTACTTTTCTCTTCCCAACCGTATCATGACCGGTTGACAGAGGGTTGTCAGCATGTTGTTCGCAGGCTAACCACATGGCTGGGTGGAGGGCGTAGAACATGCTTCTATAACCTTGATAGACCAGGAAAATGCTTAAGAATATGGATACCCTTAAAAGCCCGCATGGTGCACTTCTCAGTTTACTTTAGGTGTTTGGTGATCTTTGATCACTAACACTCCCAACACGACATCAAGAATCGGTTGTTTTCCAACGGTTTGGAGCTGGTTGGAGGTTTTGACCCTTGTTTATCTTTTCTTCTTCTTATTCTTTTGTTCTCTTCTTCTTATTCACCGTTACTTCAGCTTCCTAACTTTCAATCTACCTAAGAAGATGAAATGGAAGGCTACATTGTGTTAAGAAGAGGGTGAAGAAGACCTTATTGGTGAAGAGCAGAAGGATCAACATGAGGTTGATGCCCTTGGGGGAAAGTGCTTACGACATAAGAACTTACTGCATTCGAGATTACATCAATGGAAAACAATCATTACCGGTCCAATTCAGAGACCTGACAATTGGGGTAGCGGTGTGAGGAGGACTAATGTTTCCAGAAGAAGGAAAACAAAAGGTTCCCTCCGAGCGTAGGTTCCTTCATTGGTCATTTCGGAACCGTGATGCCATGAAAAACAAAAATCAATCTAGAGTCCACTAGTGGAAACAAAGAGCACACGCTAAAAAACTAGGAAGCAATTTTAAGAACAAAAACTCTATAATGAATCCATCTAGTTGGTGATGAAATCAACGTCATGAACAAAGTAAGAAGGGTCAGACAGAGCCGGTGGAAAAGTTACGCTGGATTCAATTCGCTTAATCCATCTACACCCCGGTGCAAGGCTCCCACACATAATCCAAGGAGCCCGAGGGAGTTTGGCTAATCAACATTCCTGTACCGTGAAGACTTCCCTCCACTGTCACCTTGTGCAAAGAACCTAGAAAGATAGGCCACTGTTACTAACCAACAACAATAAAGCCTCGGGACAATGGACAACCGATCCACACGCTAAGGTAGGGTATCTAGCCCGAATCAACTCAAGGCTTCCCACTCATCATTGTGGGTATACTCCGAGTGATCCGTATCACGGCAATCTCTACACCAAGACCAACAAAGGTGAGTAACTCACAGCCTCATGACCTAGTGTTTAATCCTTGTGTTAGAAGGGCTTCCCAGAAAAAATGTAATAAGTGGATTTAACCGCTATCCCAAGATTCTATGTTTGTTTACACTTTGGAAAAGTTATCTTTCACACCTATTCCAAAGCTCCTACAACTAATTTAATGTAGGTTTTCTACCAAGAAGATAACAATGTGTCTAATCAATTCTTATAAGCGCTTTATTTTATGGCTGTTGTTACTCTTCAAAAGGAAGATGGCGTGGACAATATGGTGCTTTGATCGACTCAAAAATTATGGCAAGATATGAAGATGCAATCTTTTCATTGATGAAATTCTATGTGCTAATGCAGAAGGAGAAAATGACATTTATCATTCCTATTATGCACAATGTCCCAAAAATATATTAAATCATCAATATCAATCATGCAATTTCTTTACATTTCAAAATGCAAGGATGCCCTTTATCTAATATAAAGCAAAAAAATTAAATATTTTTTTTTCAAAAATTTCACTAAAAGCAATAATGAACTTTCTTAAAAACAAAGAAACCCAAACTAAAAGGTTCTCTTTTAAAGCAAACTATTTCGTAAGAAATCTCGATCTTTCCCTGAACAATTCTAAAGAAAACACGCTTTGTAATTGAAAGACACTCAAAGCAAGAGACTAATCCTTCAAAACCAAACAAAGCAAAGTGGCTAAAAGCAACTCAAAGGATGTCACGCAGACTGTAAACAGACAATATAGGCTCCAAAAGTTCAATCCAAATTAGTCAAAGCAAAATTGGGCATCAAAAATAGGATATCCTAATTCCAAAAAAATTCAATGTGGTTCGGCAGTTTCAGCTATAGGGTGCAAGCAGTAAACATTAGTGAAGTTTTTTCATTAAAGCAGACACGTAGGGTGCAAACACTCTCAGACCGGATTACACAATAGGGTGCTTAATCCTCGATGATTCTCAAGAAAGCCAATTAAAGGGTACAAGAATGTCTGTAAACACAAAAATTTGAAAAAGGACAAAAATTTTGAGTGAATTTCTAGATCCAGAGTCTTGATGGATCTCTCTACTGCACTGTGAGACATGAAAACAAACAATCAAAGCAAGGAAACTAGACTAACTAGAAAAATCCGTTTCCTGCTGAGTCGCCTAATTTGTTTCTGTGGATAAACTGCGGCGCGATTAATATTGAACCGATCTCCTAGATCCAATTCGATCGAACAAAACAAAGATAGAATATATCGCTTTCCTAGATCTAACTATTGAATTAAAATTGAAGTGAGAATAAGAAACATACCTTGTAATCACTTCCTTAATCTTGGTTTCTACTTCTCAAAGCCCTAAGGCCTCGTACCAAGATCAAAACAACACAAACCACAACCAAAGTGAAACCAAATAATATATATTCAATAGCTAATCTATACATATGATCAAGGAGTTATGTAATAAAGTAGATCTAACTTTATGGGAAAGAAACATATTACTATATCATATTAAATGTGAAAGAGAGGTTACAACCGTTGCCTTGATGTCGTAAGGTCCCTTCCAACTGTCCCTCGTTCCCCACACACTTCTTGCTCCAAAGATTCTGAAACCATAGATCTGATGGCTACTCACAATCTACCTTGACAAAGCAAATCTCAAAGCCACTCTAACCAAGCCAAAGCTAACAAGATCAAGAACCAACAAAGCTAACCCAAGCTCAAGCTAACTTTCTCCATGAGAACTCCTCTCCTTTTATAAGCTGAAGAAGATAAGGTGAGGAGGTTAGGATGATCCCACTAAATCATGAAAGCGAGTAAGATCCAAACCATTCGGATGCCACCTCACCATAGAAGCTTCTCCTTCTAGAAGATTCGAGAAAACGCTCATTTTTCCCACGGGCTGGAATTCTCGCACCCTGGCTATAGTGCAACCTGCGAACACCTCGCACCCTGGCTATAGTGCAACCTGCGAGAATGGGTCATTCTCGCACCCTGCCTATATAGCAACCTGCGAACATCCTTTTTTATAAGGTTTTTACATAGGAAAATGCAACTTCTTTTCTCAGGAAAAGTTCTTCTCCCTTATCTCTTCAGGAACTCAAGCCACTGACCCCTCTGAAGGTAACAGATAGGTTTACATCATTAACGATCATAGAGATGACGAAAATAATGTGTAACAGGAGACCCGATAATAATCGATTTTCACCGTCCTCCAACCATTCCTTGAAGCAACTTTCGATTGTGGGATTATTCCAGCCTACTCTCAAGGACAATTTGCTTGAAATTCTCATCCAAACCTGGTCTGCATAGGGGGGAAAAATAAATAAATGAGAAATTGATTCTTCATGATAAAAATATAAAGGAAAACGATTTGGGGCACACCATCCCCGTTTGATTCCATTATCCTAGGTAAGTAATTTGTTGTTAAGGGCAATCCAGAAGGTTAATTTACATTTGAGTGGAGAATTGATCTTCCAGATTAGCTTCCACCACCATTTGACATGGCCAAAATGTGAGACTTTTCATAGGGACTTATAACCCAACTTCGCAGTGAAAGCACTAGAGAGCTAGTCCTTCGACCAGACCGAGGAGTACAATGTGTCTTCATCAATGGAAATGAAACCAGATACTAATAGGTTTACATAAGATGACCAATATGAGGCCTCCTTCTCGCTTAGACCCAAAGTCTCTGCAGATATCCATGCTTATTTTCCCATAGACCCTAAGGTTGACTTGTCATCGTGTAACTAGAAGATATTTTTATATCTATGGGATCGGATTAGAAGTTTCGATAGTTTGAAGGAATTTCCTACTCCTATCTACGGATCCTCTGCAAGGCGAACCGATTTACCATTCCCGATCTTCCATGCCAGCCATCTTCCTACCAAATGGAAAGCCTGTACAAAATCTTTCCATACTATCAATCCTCTTTTGGCTTTTTGCATCTCTCTTATCCAGTCCACAACCAACTTGCCTGGAAAATATTTAGAATGAATCACTTTGCACCACAGGGAGGTCCCCGGTATCATTCTCCAAAGAATTTTTCCAACTAGATCTTGCACAAAAGCATGAATATCTTTTAGTCCCCATCCTCCTAGTTCCTTTGGGGTCATGATGGAGGATTGTTTTTCCAAGTGAGTTCCTTTCATGCCACCTTGCCCTGCCCATAAATATATGCAGCTGATTTTGCGGATATTGTTAAGGATGCCCTTTGGAATTGAAACTAATGGCGCCTAATAGATTTGGATTCTTTCTAGTACCGACTTGAGTAAGATCAGTCTACCCCCATGAGACAATATCCTATTTACCCAGACATAGACACATCCTTATATTTTCTTTATCATCCAAATCCAATCCGTGATGCAATACTTGTTGGGTTTTAAATAGAAGCCAAGATACTTAAGACCTTCATCCATTCTTCGGGCGGGAGTGGGAAAAATTCTTTGTACCTGTCTATTCTCTTCATCGGGCCAATTGTGATAAATCACTGAGGATTTTTTGAAATTAATCTCCATACCAGTTGCACTACTAAAAGAGTCTAGCATCTCTTTGAATCTTTGGATTGCTTCTATCAATCCTTGTAAATAGAATAATAAATCATATACAAAAAGGATATGTTAGATTAATTCCCTCTCTGAGATTTGGAAACCACTAATCCTGCAAAGAGAAACTGCCTCCTTGATCAATCTACTGAAAGCGTCAACTATTATAAGAAAGAGGAATGAGGAAAGGGGACATCCTTGTCTTAGTCCTCTTGAGGTGTTGTAGAACCTCGATGGAGAGTCGTTATTGAGAACAACAAAGGAGGTCGAGTTGACACAAATCATCATCCAATTGACTACAGGGATGGTCATCCCCATCTAAACAAGAGATAATCTTAGAAAAGACCAATCGACCATGTCGTATGCTTTCGAGAGATCTAGTTTTAGTAAGGCTATTTTTTCCTTCGATCTGTTAGCTGAGTGGAGAAATTGTTGGGATAAAATCACTTCGTCATGAATTTGTCGATTGATTAAGAAACCAAATTGTTATTCCCCAATAATCTCATTTAGAATTAGCTTGATTCTAATTGCTAATATTTTTGTGATTAATTTATAAGCCACATTTCAACATGAGATTGTTCGATAGTCCCCGAAGGACTGACATTCATGTTTCTTGGGAATGAGACATAAGGTGGAGTTCATGGACCTTAAAACCTTTTCAAACCACTATGATTCCTTCACCATTGGTAAAAGGTCTTCCTTTATTAGATCGAAGAAGCCCGTAAATTTTTTTGTCGAGAAATCGTTAGGCCCAGGGCTCTTGCCTTTCTTCATGGAGAAGAGTGTCGTTTGTAGTTATTCTTATGATACTTCCTCTTCGAGAGCCAAGTTCATTTCCTCATTAAACATCCTTGTAAATTTTGACACTACATGCATAATCAACTGGATAGGGATTCCTCCCGTAGCTTGAAGAGGTTTTGAAAGTAATGAACCCCGACTTCTACCTTTTCCTCAAAGGAGAGAGTCAGATTGTCGTCTTCCTTCTTTATGTCCTAGATAGTATTAATATTTTTCCTTAAGTTCATGAAATGGTGAAAGTATTTGGCATTGTCATCACCTGCTTTGAGCCATAAATAATGACATTTTAATCTCCATTGTTCCTCCTCTTTCGTAAGAAAAGAGAGTTTTTTTGCTTCCAAAGACTAGCAACAATAATTATTCTTAGCTCAAGGGGCCTTCATCTATCTTTTGATAGAGAGATTTTAACTTACCTTCAACTTCCAAAATATGTCTTGACTATGAGATTTGAAGATGGGGATCCAATCTTTGATAGCTTTCTAAAAAAAATTTAGATTATTCACAAACCGATGCATCAAAGGAAGGGATTCTTCTAGGTCCAATTTTTTCCAAGAGTTTTGGAGCAATGTGGGGAAGCCCTCTTCTTCCATCCAAACAGGGTTAAACCTGAAGGGCGAGGGGGGATGATCCATCTGCATTTTAATTTTAAGCGAATAGGTTTGTGGCTCGAGCCTCCACCTTCATTTACCTGAGAGAAAGCTAGAATGATTTTTCTCGGCAAATCTTCCCACACCAAAAATATATCCATCCTCTTAGCCATTGCATCCTTTTCAGATCTCTGGTTATGACATGTGGTGACTAGTTTAATCAGATCTAGGTCCACCAAGTGTAGCTTGGATAGTAGGGAGAGGAGTAAGCCTCTTTGATTATCCACCTTTGTAGAATCCCCCCCAAATTTCCCTATGGGAGAGGGAGAAATTTAAATCTCCACCTACTACCAAAAATGGGTCGTTGAAGGCTCCTGCAAAAGTCAATTCTTCCCAGAAGGGAATTCAATCAGCATAAGGACCATAAATGTTTAGCAGTGAGAAAGAAAAATAAATATCCTTGACTTTCAACTTGGCCTATAAGGCTAATCAAGAGAAAGCAGAAGATGAGGCTCTGCATGATGACCCCCAACCCGAAATTAGACCGCCAGACATATCATCCGCATCAAAGGCAAAAAATTCCCAATGCTTCAACCAAGATTGGTTTCGGTGGTGAAACTATCCACCCTAGTTGGTCGTGGAGAGAAGATCATTCAGATCTTTTCACTATGCTTCATTTGTGATGAAGTTTATATTTTGGTGGCTGATTTTTCTTGTGTGTGGTCGAGTTTATCATTTGGTGGCTAAGATCTTCATTTTGCAGAGGTAAATTTGGTTGTAGGAGGGGTCAGTTGAATTGTTGGATAGAGTTATGGCTGTGAGGAGGTAGAAACTACCATTGCTAGGTTGAATCCTTGTCCAGAGGTCGAGTTTATTCACTGTTGGGGTCGAGTTTGCTTGCTAGGTCTGAGTCAACTCACTGTTGGGCGAGTTACCTCTCTTGTGGGCCGTATATCTCTTGGTTGGGCCAATTTATAGGCTATAGGAGGGCCAATATCTCTTGCTGGGTGTATTTTAGACCCGCTGGGCCGAGTTATAATTGTTGGGTTTGATTCCTATCTATTGTGGGGCGAGTATCTATTGTTGGGCCATATTTCCTAATCTTGTAGCTGAGTTAAGCTGTGGAGAAATGAGCCATCTTTTTGGGCTGATTTATTCCTAGATTGGACTGAGTTCCTTATCATGGAGCTATTATTCTATTGATGCATACAAACTGCATCTATAGGTCTGCATTTATCCTGTAAGATTGTTCTACATTTCATTTATTTTAAGGAAGTTCTTTATTTAATGAACATGTCAAATATTGTCTCATTTGCTTGTTGTTATAGTGTTTATGATAGTGACAAATTGTACTTTTCCAGCCATATAATATCAATGAAATAAGTTTCTGGGTGTTCATTTTGTGTGACAACTATATATTGTTAGAAAACAAATCAGAAAATCGCTAGTTTATGATAAAGGTTGCTTTCACTCAAATTGTTTGATAAAATTTCCACCAACAAATTGAATTTAATTTGGAAAAAAAATAGCAAGGGATAGTACACACTTGAGAAATGAGGCCAACACCTACCACTTGAGCCTTTTTTTTTTTTTTGTAAATAAAAGATGTATTGCCTCTATAAACTAAAGAGATTACATAGTCTTGAAAGCATGAGGGCCAACCTGCCAAAAAATGGAAACCAGAGCCGTCTCCAAGGTTCTGACAAAAGAGCATACTATCTCTATATTTGAATATACAAGGATGGTGAGGAAGCCATTTAAACTTTCCTAAAATCTGATAAGATTGAGCATATGCAAAACACAAAAGCAAAACCAAAGGAATTATGCACCAGAGGTGCCTATATCATTACCTCCATAAGTGTGTTGGTTCCAGGTTGGAAAAATATTGCAAGGTTGGCAACATAACGGACAGTGGTTGGAAGCGAGCTCACCTGACAATACATCATAGAGAAAGTCCAACCGATGGTCAAGGTGCTTCTGTCGAAACACAGTTATGCCACATCTCAACATATATCCATGATCAGAGTGAGATGCTCCTCAGAGAATTGAGGCCGAGAAGAATAAGGGGTCGCTTCCGGGATGCAAATGATTTCCTAAAGGGGAGTCATTGGAGGTGCTTCTTCAACTATGGGATATACCCAATGTCCTTTTGGTGGAGTATTCTAGAAAGCTCGACTTGCTGCAACATCTATGTGCTCTTGATGGGAAAGGCTCGAGTGCATGGTAAAATGATGAGGTTGAGCAGACATGGACTCCTCAAAGGCTCCACAACCCCAATTCTCCCCTGCAGTGCTAATTTCGATATCCTGTGCAACTGCAGAATGAATTTCCTGAGAGGGGTCTTGCACTGGCTCACGTGAGGAAGTAATAGTGTCACTCCCTCATTCAACAAGATATCTCTGGTAACCAGATCATCTGCTGGAGCGACCATGCTCACAAAGCATGGTGTCAATACCTAGGGCAGGGGAAAGAGAATAAATATAGACAGTTTGGAGAAGGGCATGTTTGGATCTCTCCAGAGGGGAAATTGAGCGTGCATAAGGGGTGAAAGGGAGAAACATGACCTGAGATGCGGGGTCGCATAGGGAAATATCCTTAAACTGATGCATTGAGAGCGCAATTACAGCAGAGTGGACGTTGTCCTCTGTTGTACGCTTCTAATTTACTCCTGGCAGCAATTTGAACCATAGCGCAATTGAACTCGTGTGGTAAAAACTCCCATCACACCAGTCCGCAGTAAATTGTCTTCTCATGAAATTAAGCTTGGAGGAAAGGAGACAGGCTGGGGTGATGTTTAATTTCATGTTGGGACGTGTGGCACCCCATCCGAGGACCACTTGAGGCTTCTTACAATGAAGTATGTCAAGCCATTAAATATGCTTCATTAATTACAACCCTAATTCCTTTACCAGAATTGGATTTCTTGGCCTTGAAATAGCCATGCAAAGACATGCATAGAGTGGAGATAGCCATATGAAAATACATGCATAGAGTGGAGATAGTCATGCAAAGACATGCACGATGTGGAGATAGACATGTAGTGGAGATAGACATACAAAGAGACACATCAAATACCATGAGTTACCCAATACCATGGGCCCGTAAACCATTAATAGTAAACCTAACAATGATCGAATCAATGAATCTATGACTGAGTCAAAATTATCTCAACAGTCATTCTATTTGTATAATGTGCTTGATTATGGAATAAACCTAGAATACATAAGCTTCTCTTTGATTATTCTAGATTCTAAAATGTGCATAACAAAAACATTTGCATCCCACTCTGTTTGCACCAATATCACATCAACATGAATGAGCTGAGAGACCCTCTACAATCGAGTATGGGAGAGATATTCATGTAACATAATGCATTAAAATAATAATAATAAAATAAAAATTATATAT
>SNQJ01S0005725.1:0-13880 GCA_010110895.2 Picea sitchensis | reverse complement strand
AGTAATATATTTTAAACTATATTAATATATTAAAAAATCTATTAATATTTTTTAATATATTAATATATTTTATAATATCAATCTTTTTTAATATTTTAATATTAATGTATTAAACAAGCATAATTCATGTTAACTTTGGATCTTGGATCTGATTTATCAAGTTAAATCTCTATAGGTGCAAACTTTTTGTAGAGTGTAAAACCTTTATAGATGGATTAAATCTCTCGAGAAAGTTTGCACCTCCAAATATTTAATCCCTCTCGAAGCTTGATAAATCCAAAGTTAAAATGGAATTATGCTAGTCTATTCATTATTTGGAGGCAATCTTAAAGGAACATTGCCTCCAAATAATGATTTTACTATAGGAGAGTTTCGGGGAGGTTTTCTTGTAAATGACTTTGGAGGGTTGGTATACCTCCCTGAGCTTTGTGGAGTCACCAGATAATTTTCTTGAAATATCAAAGGGATGAGGAGATCACCCTCAGCGGAGTCGCCAGGTAAGCTTTGTAAGATAAAGAATTTTGAGGAAAGGCTTACCGAAAAAGTGTCGTCTTGAGGAAAATCGACTCAATGTTCCCTGACAATGATGCCAAAATGTTATCGCACAATTTGTACTTGCCCCAAAATCCCAAGGCAAGTGGGTACAAAATTGGTGTAACTGGGAATAACCTATCACTATCACCTTAATAGGAGACCCCTTTCTATTTAGGAGTATGTTTAAGCTACCCTAGGGGAGATGTCCCCGATGACCTAGGGGGTTTGAGCAGGCTGAGGCAAATAGTCATAAGGAAACCCTTCCCCTCTCACAGATCACTCTAATCATAGGTTTCTTTTATGTCTTAAGGATGAAGCAAATTAATAATATTGTGTATCTTCCCATAACAAGACAACAAGGCAAATAGGGCACTTTCCAAGTACCGGATGATTGTTAGTACTTCATAAGACAATAAACCTTTGATAAAATAAGCTAGATGATTATGAATTTTCAGCAATGCATCAATTTATAACAACAATTAATATCTTATAACAACTACAAGATTCAAGCCTTGAAATTGCTTGAAAAAGATAATAAATAGTGACTTTGACTAGGCAAATTGATAGTAAATTGTCACAAGCAAACTTGGCAATGTTTAGCTAGCTTTTAATGTCACTTTTGCAGAGATTTTTCTGCAGTTAGATGACTGTAGCTATCTTTTGCAACAGCAGCAATTTTAAATGGTCAAAAGTGAAAGAAAACCATACACAAACTAGCACTTAACTAGTAGATTCACTAGCAATTATCACAATTGAATTATGATTGGTTCTAGTGTGAGTTATGTAGGTAAATGTGCCAAATTAATGTATGTTTAGATGGTTGTATCAATGTTTTGTTACAGCAGCAAGTTAGCTTAGGATTTATTCTAATTTAGGGTTAAAAAAAGTTAGTAAAGATTTCAAGGATAAGAGTATAAGTGTTTGTTTGCTCAATCACCACTTGTAAGAGGTAGTCTAGTGCCTTTGTAGGGTAAATGGAATCACTAATGGCAGTAGCAAATTATTAAAGGAAATGTAACAATGATAATGGTATGTTGAAGGGTGGAGAGGATAAGAGAAGTGTTGGTATCCCAAGGCCTCAAAAATCCACTTCCAAGAGAAAATTTACTAGAAAGTAACAAGGGTTAGGCCCTAGTGATTTTCTCTTTCCTTGAACAAAATGTAATAAATTATGCAATAGGGAAATGGAAGTAGGGTTACTAGAGTGATACAATGGTAGGGATCTAGTATCTACTTCAAATTAGGTGTATTTCAAGATATTTTAACACATGGAAGATTATAGGAAAAAATATAATAACTTATGTCATTCACCTAGGGTTTCAAGCTAGCAATTTCATAATCTTAAACATGAAACAGGTAAAAAATAACCATAGAATTCATTCAAAATAAAGAAATGAAGAATTTCCACTTACTTCACCAAGAATAATCTAGCAAATCACCCTAGTTGAAGATCCTCCACAAGAAAATAGCCAAAATGCACCAAAAGTCGCCTCCTTCAAGAAGTGTGCACCACTAGTTTCAGCCAAATACACTTAAGGGAGGCTAAATTTTAGACCTCTACTTGAAGGATGAATGAATGATGAAAAAATACAAGAGATTTATCTCTTATTTATACAATGACAATGACCTTTAATTGTTTTTTAGGTCACAAAAGGATGACATGGCCAGTTTACATAAGAAAAAATACAGTTTTTTCATAAAATTAACAATTAAAACCCTAATTTGTCTTTAGGGATGACGTCATGCCCCTCTTAGGGTGACGTTAAACCCCATCATGGAACGCTAGGCCTCAAAAGTGAAATGTTAGGCCTTAAAAGGCCTTAGGAGTTGTCACACGTGCCAACTAGCACCGAGCCATCCTCATGCCAAACCCTAACTGATGATGTCAAGGGTCAATATGATGACGTCAGGGACCTTCAAGGGCCAACATCATGGTGGAAGGGAAAGACCCCCCTAGGTCTAGGCATGCCAGAGTGTCTCGGAGGAAATGTTCTTCTTCTTTCCCGGTGCCATCCTCTGGTGTCTCTTTCCCCTGGCTGGGGTCACAACATCCATTTGTTGGGATTTTAACCCCATGGAAGTACGAGCTAATCATTTCCCCATATGCACCTGTCCATCGTTCATGGTCCTGTAGCAACAAAAAGTATGCCCTCCATGGGCTCATAACTCACAAGGATCATAGCAATGTCAATCACGTCCAATAATCAAATTACCCAAACATGTGCATCAAACCCCCCTTTACCCAGACAAATGCTCAAAGACGTTATGCAATTTAACAAACCAGGTTTGGAGAGGGTCTTAGGATGTCCTATTGGGATAATCCTCGTCAAGTTTGGGGTCTTTCCCAGGTGAAGACCAATATAGGTCATGTAGGTGTATGAAATGGTGTAGGGGAATGTTTGGGCAAGGGGTGCAGTGATAATAGGGAAATGTAGGTCTTACCTGTGGGTGCCTTTATAGAGGGCGAGTTGCACCTTGTCATGGATGCCATTGTTTCCTAGCCCATTAAATGCCTTTTATTCTTTGTCTTATTGCTTTTTATTTTCAAGATAATAGATGGGGGACACTTCCATGGCGTGGTGACCAGTGGTGACAACGTTACCCACAAGCACTTCACGAAAATGAGAAGGTTGGCTCGTGATGAGACCCCCTTTCTCTTGGATATCCACCAACTAGATCTTGAGTTTTATTTTATTTTATGGGTCCTCTTTTCTTACTGAGAAGCCTTTTATTTCTTTCTCAGGAATCCTTGGGTGAAGCATCTCAAGGTTTCAATGTGGCTTTTAACTTTTTCCGGCTACTTTTACCCTCTGGGCCTTTAGCCCCTTCTTCCCACAAGGCAAGGTACAACCCTTACTAGCTTGGCAAACCCAATTCCCGAACCAAGGTAGGAGAATATGAGAGGGAAAATGATGAAAAGTGGTAAGTATGGAAGGAATGGACGACGACCTTTCATAGAACCACCTAGTGGCAACTCATCCCTAAGGGAACCAACTTACTAGGGCACTTTGTCACCCCCCAGGTATGAACAAGTTAAAGAGCATAATTTCCAATCAAAGGTTATGAAACAAAAGAGAGTTCAGTGCACATATTCAAATGCTTCGAAAATCAGAGTGAAACATACCATGATACCCAGACTCATTACCTCATGGAGCAATACCCACTGCTACTTTAGGATCAGGCCGATGGGATGGATGTTGCTACTGCTAATAGATAGGATGCATTAAAGAAATGATGGGCCCTCTGGAGCCAATATCAATCCATATGGCTCTCAGTAATCCATGTCTACGACCTATGGGCCTCGATACATAATCTCCTTAGTTATCCCTAGGATAGGGGATAACAATAGCTATATCAGGGAGGTCCATCACTCCTAACAATTATCTCTAGGGGGAATAATCTTCAAATGAAGGACTCATTGCTCAATTGAACTTGAAGAGTATTGTTGTGTGTTGAGAGAGACTAATTTTGGGACTATATACCATTGATCTATGTATTTGTTTGATGGTGACTACCTTCGGGTTTGGAACAAAATCTCTAAGTCTCATTGGAAGTTGGCTGAGTCGTTGAAGGGGGGGTGGGGGGTGTTGAGAAGAAATACAGATTTTCATTGATATGATATCTGGAGTTATACGAGCCTTTGCATGTTTGCTTTCTATCTCGAGCAAACAAGACACAGAAGAAAGAGGTGATTCACTTGATGGGCTCTTGTTGGGGAGGTTTGCATAGATATTGTGATCTGTGTCCAGGAATATTTTTCATGGAAAGAGCTTGACATATTTGAGATGGATACGAAAGACTGTGGAAAGGGTGCCCCGTGAGTCTTGGTAAAGGCAATAAAATCTCCCTATGATCTTATAATAAATAGAACATTTGAAGATGAGATGCTTTGACTCAATCTCTTATAAGTGGCATATCTAGCATAACTAGCAAACCCTATTAGCGTGAGGAATGTGGTGGTCAATGTAATCTTGAAGTTGATGACAAACAACTCGAAATTGTCCAAGTGGGTATGATCTAAGTTCGTGGATACACTGCATGTGGATTTCCTCTCTAATCCCTTGGATCAGGTATTGTTTAGTCCGTGCATTGACTTGCCTTTCCTTATGTTTCCTTTCCATTCCTTTCCTTACCTTGTGTTTCCTTTCCATTCCTTGACTTTCCACACCATGACTTGCCTTGCCATGCCTTGCCATGCCATGCCTTGCCTTGCCCTGCCCTGCCCTGCCCTGCCTTGCCTTGCCTTGACTTGCCATGCCATGCCTTGAATTTCCATGTCATGCCTTGTCATGTATTTCCTTGCCATGCCATGACATGCCATGCCATGCCTTGCCCTGCCATGCTAGGCCATGTCTTACCTTGTCGTGCCTTGCCATGCCATGCCTTGCCTTGCCATGTTATTCCTTTCCTTTCTTTGCCATGCCATACCGTGCCTTTCATTGCCTCATGTTTCCTTGCCTATCCTTGCCTTGCCTTTCCAAGACACGCCACACTACACCATGTCATGCCATGTCATGCCATGTCTTCCCATGTCTAGTCTTACAAGGTGTTAACTTGTCAAACATATGTAATAAGCATTGAGAAAAACCCTAGTTCTGGAGATCCTCCAAAAAATCTTTTTCGAGCAACAAAATGAAAGAGGAGGGGTCCCACTGGTTGAAACCCGATGTCTTGGTTCCAATGCAATAGACAGTTCATCCATCAGAGGCCCTATTAGAGTTTTATCGCGAGTTGCAACTCGCCTCCTCAAGCCATCCAAGGACACATTGAAAATTTGGTCTAGGGGCATAAAATCAAAACCGAGTAGCATAACATAGTTTCGTAAGATCTTGTACATTTGTCTGGCCAAGGCCCACGTGGCCACGCTACCCATAATCTCCTGACACAGTGTTCTTGAAAATCAACCTCTTGTTCAGAAATTGCACTAGGCCTCACTGAGCGAAACCCTAGTTCTGGAGATCCTCCAACAAACATTTTTTCGAGCAATGGAATGATAAGAGAGAGGCCCCACAAGCTGAAACTGGGTTCCCTAGATCCAATGCAACCAACAGTTCATCCATCAGAGGCCCAATTAGAGTTTTATCGCTAGTTGCAAGTCATCTCCTCAAGCCATTTAGAGACATGTTGGCAATTTGGTCCTGGGGCATAAAATCTAAACCGAACAACATAAAATAGTTTTGTAAGATCCTGCATGTTTGTTTCTCCAAGGCCCACATGACCACTCTACCCAAAATCGCCTTATGTAGTGTTCTTGAAAATCGACCTCTTGTTCAGAAATTGCATTGTGCATCATTGAGCAAAACCCTAGTTTTTGAGATCCTCCAAAAAATGATTTTTTGAGAAACGAAGTGACAGTAGAGGGGCCCCACTAGCTTAAAGTCAGTGCCCCAGATCCAATGCCCAATGCAATCAATGGTTTCTCCATTAGATTCCTGATTAGATTTTTATCGCAAGTTGCAACTCACCTCTTCAAGCCATTCAGAGACATGTTGGCAATTTGGTCTAAGGGCATAAAATCCAAACCAAGTAGCATAACGGAGTTCTGTAAGCTCCTGCACATATGTCTGGCCAAGGCCCATGTGACCACACTACCCAAAATCTCCCTACATAATGTTCTTAAAAATTGACCTCTTGTTTATAAATTGCATTGTGCCTCTTTGAGAAAAACCCTAGTTCCGAAGATCATCCAACAAATGCTTTTTCATGAAACAAAATGATAGTGGAGGGGCCCCACTAACTGAAACTTGGTTCCCTAGATCTAATGCAATCGATGGTTCATCCATTGGAGGCTCGGTTAGAGTTTTATCGCAAGCTGCAACTCGCCTCCTCAAGCCATTCAGGGACATGTTGGCAATTTGGTCTAGGGGCATAAAATCTAGATTGAGCACATAATTGAGTTTTGTAATCTCCCACACGTCTATCTAGCCAAGGCCCACATGACCAAGCTTCCCACAATCACCCAACATAGTGTTCTTGAAAATTGACCTTTTGTTCAGAAATTGCATTGTGCCTCATGGAACAAAACCCTAGTTCTGGAGATCCTCCAACAAATGTTTTTTCGAGCGACAAAATGACAACGAAGGGGTTTCCTATCCACAAAGAATGCCCTGTAATTACTTTGAGCTAGTAAACCTCTGGGCTTAATCTTAACTCCTTGCTTATTAGGCACCCATGTTCTCACTGTAGTTTTGGGCGGCAAGCACCAGCTGCTTTCAAATTTCTTTATCCTCGCAATAAATATGCTTTTGATGGTGCAAGCCACATGTACTAAAATCTTTTCTGCAATGCAGGAACACGTAGACTTGAATCACAGAGACAAATCCAGATAAATAATCTCACGACATCCTTGCAATAATATTGGGATCGAATTTGATC
Source organism: Picea sitchensis (assembly GCA_010110895.2). NCBI lineage: Eukaryota > Viridiplantae > Streptophyta > Pinopsida > Pinales > Pinaceae > Picea > Picea sitchensis. The sequence continues at coordinate 6,971 of SNQJ01S0005725.1, read as the reverse complement.
TGTAGCTCAATGCAAGCGTTGTAGATCCAAATCAAGAAACCCAGAGCTGTCATTTTTAATTACTGTAGAACCCACTTAGGATCCTAAGAAGACAGTGGAGATTCTACATAAAACCCAAATTATATTTTAGAAGTATAAAGATACCCAATGGGGTGATAAAAATTTTCTAACATACCCAATGGGGCAATTAAAGGCTTACATAAAAATCCGTGTCAGAAATCAGAATTCTACAGAAACTCAAATAGGTAAGGAAGGATTTTGCTGAAACCCAACGCAGATCTGGCCATGAAGCTTCCCTTTCAAACCCAAGTCAGACGTTAGAATCCCAGAAGATACCACAGCAGGAAATGAATATTAGAGAATGAAGATTTCTGCTGAAACAAAGGTAGAGAATGAAGTTTTGTCCCATTCCACCCATGCCCAATTCTTCTTCCCACATTCAAATTGGATTTCAAAAATCAGGAGGGAGTGAATGTTTTCTCTGAAACCCAACTCAGATTTCATTGTTCCATACAAACCTAACAGCCCCATTATGTTCCTCTGTGAAACCCAAATCACATTTCCTTTCCAAACCACCTAAGATGCAACAATTTCTAAAGACACCCAAATAATATCACAGATCTAGCCTTACCCAAGTGCACCATGCAGTAGCCTTTGTTTTTACTCCCCAATATCTTCACCCCATATCTACCGCATCTAGAGCTAGAGCTTTGTTGTTCGCTCCCCTGCATTGTTTCTAACGCTTGGTTATTGCTTTCTCTATATACATACACAGTTTTTCACAGATTTACCTCCCCCACATCACTGCGTTTAGTCAGAGAGCAACAAGAAATTCCCCAACCTCCAATTGGGGAAGAAACTAGAAATTCTCAGCTCCAGATGATGCATGCCCAGATAATATATGCCGTCATCACGTGGGTTTCAGATCAATAAATAGGTACTGTCCAAGTACATAATTTCGTAGTGCAGGTGAAGGTAAAAAACAACCGTACCTCCTCGTGGTGCGACCTTTTCCAACATCTTCCTCGAACTTTCGGCCATTTGTGGAGTTAATCAGTGGAAACGCTGTCTATTTCAATAGTGGGGGTTCTACCACTTGTTCAATTGACTTGATTTTCAAATCCAAAACGCCTGTCATCATCCATGTTGTGTTGCGTATATTAAAAAATTTCGAGGATTTTTTTTTAGCACATTTTGGTAGGGATTTTATTTATTTAAGAATTTAGGATTCCACTCTCATAAAATATGTTAAAAGATTTAAGTATGGTAAAAGATTTATTATAGTTTTTTAAAGGTTGTAAAATTTAGTTGTTTATGGGTAATTAAAAGATTTTTATTCTTTAAAAATGTCAGTAAATTTTTTAATTATTATTTAAAAAAATAATTGTTGATTTTTATTTATAAACGTAAGTGATTTTTTAATTATTAAAATTGTATTATATAAAATAATTCACTAATAAGATGTAGAATTTTGTTTTAAATTACTAACTTAATAAATAATTAGTATGCAATTGTTAATATATATATATATTTTAATAATTAGTATATAAATGTAAATAAATAGTTAATATTGTTAAAGTTAAATTTAAGGAGAACTTAGGGTGCCATAAATAATTAGAAGATAAAAGAAAATTAAGATATCATAAAGAGGTGGTTAATTCTAATCTTGAAGATCAAAAGTATCTCTATTTAGATTTACATCATTAAAAAGATAATCAATATTGCTAAAATAAGAACTAATTCTCATGAGCTACATAGTGAGATTGTGTATTGGACATCCCCAAAACACCATGGCATGAAAGAATCGCTCACATTTGTAACACCAAGAGGGTTGAAGATGAAAAGCTCCTAGAGTGTCGTATGAATACCCAAATTATACAAATTATACCTAGGGTAAACAAATTGTTCCTTTGGAAGAAGTTGTATACTTGAGGATGAAATATGGAGACTCAATGACAGAGCATTTGAATGCTTTCAATACAATTGGTAAGTTAGTTATTATTTGTTGATATTAAGATTTCTAATGAAGATAAGTGTATCAGTTTATTATGCTCTTTACCTGATCCAAAAAGGATCTAGAGAAGACTAAGGATAAATCAGAACTCACAGAAGCAGCTCATGAAGCTCAGAATGGCCTCAACAGACAGAGAAAGGGAAAAATCCAAAGTTCTCAAAACTCAGTGAAATTGGCATCATCGCGAAGAGCACGTCGCAATATTTCTAACAGTGTAAACGAATCGTCAAATGGAGTTACGGATCAAAAGATATTCGCGGTCAAAGTTTTGGCCAACCTAGCCTAGTGAGTAGGGATGAGTTAGCATCCGTACTGCTGATGTCAACATCAGTATGGATGATGTCAGCGTCCGTATAGTGTACATGGCACACACAGAGGGCGACACATGTCATGTTGACATCATCATGGTGATGTGGCAGCACCAGAGGCTGCCACGTGTCACTCATTTTCAGCATTTTCAGTCAACATGTGGACCAATGAGGAAGTGCCATGTGGCAGTCCATACATCCACGTGGAAGTCCGTACACCCACGAGGAAGACTGTACGGGACGTGGCAAGCAGGTGACATGGCAGGGTGACTATGCAAGTGGATGGCGTGGGCCAATGAAAGGCCACCACGTGGCCCAGTCATGGGCTGTCACATGGCATCGGGCAAATGCCCAATGAGGGCCAGCAACCGAAAATTAAAAAAAAATACAAAAAAGGGGGGTTGGTTGGTGCCAACCCCCAATCCGCCAAATTTATGTATATCCCGCCACATCCGGCCACCAACAAATAGTTCACCCACCATACCACTAAATTTAATGGAGGTTACACTATATTCACATGCGAATGTTCTATGGTTAAAACAATAAGTCAAAGGGAGGAGTCCCACGGGCTTGACCCCAGGACCTCCTCCCCCTACAATTTTCCCTTCATACATATCTGCAAACCAAGGGGCCAAATAACCATGTTGGTTAATCCACCCGACCATTTAGTTTAAGAACTGACCTTTGCCAGTGCACGGGAGGAGGAAGGCGCGCACCAATCCGTACTGGGCATGGATTTCAATGTAGAAGTACTGTCATTAATGTAGGTTGAAGGCATAAAAACCAAGACGAGATTTATCAAGGGGCTGAAAGTGCCAGACTCGGATCGAGGTGTGGAGACAGTCATTTTTGGGTAATTCAACGCCACGAATTCAGTGGTGCTATCTATTTTCTAATCTGAGCAAAGCTTCGGCAACTTAACTCCAGAATGAGGTATACTTATGTATTTTTCCAAATTCTTTTGTTGAGTTAATAAAAATCCTACCCATTTGAGAGAAGGACCCGGAGACGTAGTCCACCAGGGATGAACTATGTTATCAAGTTTTTTGTGTTCAGATTTGATGCTTATGTCTCTTCATTATTGAGTTATTCCTTCTTTATGGTGCACTTCATTTTATGCTCATTTAACACAATTCTTTATTAAGTCACCTTGATGAAAAGATCCTGGATCATGTTGGTATCAGAGCAGTCATCTTTAACTTGAATTGTTGAGTGTGAATGCTTACTAGGGCCAAGCATAAGCAGGGTGAAGGAACTCTTAAGACTTTCAATCCTGAAGTATCTCTATTTAAATTTACATCATTAAAAAGATAATCGATATTGCTAAAATAAGAACTAATTCTCATGAGCTACATAGTGAGACTGTGTATTGGACATCCCCAAAACACCATGGCATGAAAGAATCGCTCACCTTTGTAACACCAAGAGGGTTGAAGATGAAAAGCTCCTAGAGTGTCGTGTGAATACCCAAATTATATCTTAATTTCAAAATATCTATCACAATACCGACCTTAGCTTTGTTTAATGTTTTCCAAATATCTAAATAACATTATAAAGAAATCTAAGTAATCTCTTACCTTTCTTAAGGTTCGATTTTAATGTTTTTCAAACATTGAAATAACATTATAAAGAAATCGGTCCCCGAGGTGTAGGACACTCGGTGATGGAGTGTGTTGCTAAGGCACTCCATGATGTTAAAGTCATCGGTTTGAAACTTGCGGGGACAAAAAATCCATCCATGTTAAGGGTTGGTGTGGCTCGAGGCGGGTGCGATCCACTGGTGATTTTGACGGCTTAGATGTTAGTTAGTCCCAAAAGTCACGGACAAACTAACAAACAAAAAAAAACATTATAAAGAAATCTAGTCCCAGTGGTGTAGAGCAGTTGGTGAGGGAGTGTGTTGTTAAAGGAGTGCATTGTTAAGATATTCTTTAAGTGAAGTCATGAGGACACCTCAAATCCAGCCATCAAGCCCACAAGTCACATATATTTAGCTAACAAAAAAACATTATAAAAAAATCTAAGTAAACTCTTATCTTCTTAATATATTGGATAAATCAATTTTAACCTAGTAAACATTAACCACCAACATCATTATATTGAAAAATAAATTTATTTAATTTAAATGTGTTTAATAAAATTATTTTTTAATTCAATTATTTATATTAATATATTAAAAAATATATTAACCAAATTAAATTGATTGAAATAAATCTTAATAAGATATTTTATCTTTTTTCTTAGTATTATATTGTAATGTAAAATTATCTATTTGTTTAAAAAATATTATTATTATGATTTTGTAAAACACTCTTTGAGTTGACATTAGTTGCGTGTCCCTTAGTCCCTATGTTATAGATTTGAAAATTGTTTTAAAGTGTATTTTGTTTACTTATATCGGTGATTGTGCAATCTAAAATAAAAATATAAGTGAAATTGATAACTTCTCTTGCACATTATAAACTCTATACTAGATATTGATTTTATATCATGTAAAGCACAAAGTCCAAATTTTCCACTCAAGGTGAACGTCAAAGTTTGTACTAAATCCAAGCAAAGTAAAATGACCTCATCACTTACATAATATAAGCGTTTGTAAATTGCTCAAAGTTGTCCTATCTAGTGCAATTCAGTGAGTTGTTTTATCTAGTGCAATTCACTTGGTGTTGTTTAAATTTGTTGAGGTCTCAATTAATTCCTGGTTTAAACTAGCATATCTCTTAAACGGGTGAATGTGAATGTCCAAGTAATAAAAATAAAATATAAATGAAACCCTAAGTATTGTGAATGTCCAAGTAATAAAAATAAAATCTTAAGTATTGATGAGTAACAATATGCATTCAAATCCAATTTTATTTGAAAGCCTTAAAAAAGAAGAACTAATTTTTTTTTTTAATATATAAGACTTTAAATGAATTTTAAATCATAATAATTATGTTTATAGAATCCAAAGATATATATTTAAATTCAATTTATAATATGTCTTTAATTAAATATTTATCTATCTTAAACATAACATTCTTTCTATAAAATGATTTTCAATAAAATAAATAATTCAATTAAAAGAAAAAATAAATAATGTTATATTAACTCTAACTTCATAATTCTTTATAACTTTAATGATGAAAAAATAAATATGAATAAAGCATTAATGATATATGAAGAATTTTATATGGTTTATAGATTGTTGTTCCCCACCAACATTATGGTAATATTTATATAAAACTTACAATCAAGATTAATATCTCTAAAATTATCACAATTAACAACTTGAAGCTCTTTACCAAAACAACAATCCATGACATTAACTGGAGGTAATGCATGCACAAAATGTCAACAATGAGTAGACACACAAAGCAATATAAATATCATATTGCACATTAAATCCACAACAACATATTTAAAAACCTTGAATTGATGAAAGTAATATTTTTTATGACATCAAGAAAGTGTACCAAACTTATTTTACTCTGAATTATCAAAATAAATTAATATTATTTTATAAACTAAAGAAAAAAAAATCAATATCCAAACTATTTTCAACCATTCCCTAAGACCCAATGATCTAAAAGAAGCAAATTACTATGATTTCATGGCCAACTTCAGTGAAAATATTTACTTGAGAAAGTGAAAAAAATTATGGGAATAAATTTGGTTCACTAAAATTTAAAGGCCCACCTTGATCATTTGTCAAACTACAAGTTGGAAATTTTTAATGTCTTTGACAAATAGATTTCATTCTTGGTTTCTATATTTGCCTATATTGCTACAAATGAATTAGCTAAAAAATGATATCATAGTTGTATATGTGGAGCTTACCCAAGTTCTTTTTGTAAACGTAGTTTTAGATAGGTCTTGCCTTCGCATCAATGTTATAATATTATAATGGAATTCTATTAAACTTGATTAAGAAACACATAACAATTTTGTTTTATGGGAAAATTATGCAAAGATTAATTTTACAGTGTTAATGATTGAGATTTACAATTTCATCAATTTAAAATAATCTTACAAAATTTTAAATAAAAAAATACAAATTTTATTTTTATTAATGATTAAACACAATAAGAAAAAACTTTTTTAAATTGTAAATTTAATTGTATTCATGAATTAAAAGATTATTTATTATTTAAAATTGTAGATATTCAAATTGCATTAATGAAATTAATAGTGACAAAAGCCTTTTCTTTACAAAGTGTATAGATTGTAAATGCTTTCCATAATAATGAGTTTTTTCATAAATATCTTTTAAAAAATAATAAAATTTATATAAATTTAATATATATTTTTATTTTTTTAATTGTAAATATATATTTTTCAATATCCTAAACTTTATATTTCTATAAAAAGTTTTTAAAAAAAATATTTTATTTTTAAATTTTTAATTATAAATATATATATTTTTAATATCCTAAATCTTATATTTTCATAAGCTGCTTTTAGTTTTTTAATTGTAAATATATATTTTTAAATATCCTAAACCTTATATTTCCTTCCTCTTTAAAAAAAAAAAAAATTATTTTTAATTTTTTAATTATAAATATATATTTTTTAATATCCCAAATCTTATATTTCCAAAAACTGTTTGTAAAATAAAAAAATCAAATAAATTTTTAATTTTAGTTTTTTAATTATAAATATATATATTT
>SNQJ01S0005724.1:336414-349228 GCA_010110895.2 Picea sitchensis | reverse complement strand
AACCATAAAAAATGTATCACATCATAACAACAAATAAACAATACACTAGAATTTTACGTGGAAAACTAAATGGGAGAAAACCACAAAATGTTTTCTTATATATCAAAATATTACATTCATAGGAAGTACCAACTTCCAAATTCTCCAACACTAGCTGGAAGGGGGATCCAACCCCATGTTTACATGCTCCAACCTGAAGGAAGCTACAAACCCCTAGGTTCTCCAGCTCCAATTGGAAGGAGGATCCAACCCACTGATTTACAGGATCCAACTCCCTGTATTCTCTAGATTCAAATGGAAGGAGGCTCCAACCCCCTAGTTTACAAGAACCAACCTAAAGGATACTTTGATATCCTTCCTTGGACCACCCTGTTGACTTGAAATATACGTGTAGACTCAACCTGTCATTGATAATCAACCTGTCATTGTCACTGTCTCTGTCACTGTCATTGTCAATGTCAATGTCATTGTCACTGTCAATGTCTCTCTCACTGTTTATGTAAATATCACAATCATTGTCTCTATCACTGATAATGATATATCATCATCAACAACAACAACAACAAAACCATATCCACTTACATAAATCATATACTAAGATCACCAATAACATCTCTCAACCATATGCCCAATATCACCAAGATATGCATCAACCCATGTGCCAATATATGTGCCATAAAATACATAAACCATGTGCCATAACATCCATCAACCATGTACCAAAGACATGCCTCAAGCATGTGCCAACATCAATATGTGCATCCAACCACATACCTTATACATGTGTCAAATATATGCCTCAAACATGTACCAAAACATCCAAGATATACCTCAAACAATATAATAACACATGCCTCAAACCATGTACCAAAGTTTACAAGATATACCTTAACCATGTGCCAAAGTTTCCAAGATATACCTTAACCATGTGCCAAATATATTTCTTAAGTTTATCTCAAACACTTGTTAGGGACTAGTTTCCGGATTAGTTACAAACCCTAAATTCTAACATGTATAACTTTGTACTTGTAATGAATAAATGCCTAAAACTTGTACCCAATATTCTTCAATATCTTCTCTGAAGTTACTCCAAGTTTCACACCTTGAATCGTCCCTGAAAAGGAGTTATAGCGAAACTGGAAGACCTTGCTGAATTTTGGCCTATTCTTGAGAGCGAACTTGTACAACATTCCCCACACTCAATATTTGATATTTGATTATGAAACTCTTACAAAATATACTAAAGAATGTACTTTTTCCAATTCAATTTGTCTCAAATAATTTGGATCCTCTATGAAGAATTTATGATTTTTTTTCCCGGAACACCTTTTTGAGATTAGTTATAGGACTAGTAAGAAACCTTATCTTCCACATAGTGTATCTCCAAACGTAAAATGAACCAGAAGATAAAACTTTTTCCACGAGTACCTTGATATGTCTTCTCAACATCCTACAAGTTTCACTATCTAAATTATTCTATAAAAAACGTTATAGAGAAAATGGTAAGATGACCATTAAATAACATACCTTAGAACACATCATCACAAGACTTTATCTTCCCTTTAAATTTCACCTTTGTTTACTCCATCTTCCCTCTGAAATTCACCTCAGATCTCCTTGGTTACCTCAAATAAAAATCACTTGATTTGATGTCAAAAATTAACTCCTATGTGCCTTATTTATACTAGATCTGGCACCCTCCTTTTAGGGTCGACTTGACCCAAATAAAATTCAATTTAATATTAATTTAATGAGTATTCCATTGGGGCCGAATTTACCAACAATATCCTTAATATATATATTTTAATATTCATTGCAATGGGGATGAATTGTAACTTCTTGTTTGCAACACATTTTAGGGGCTGACTTGTAACTTTTTGTCCTTATATCTTGGGCTTCCTCATTTTCTTTCGGGGCTTCATCTTTAAGAGGGAAAATATCCTCAACCATGAGGAACCACATGATGTACCACCTACCGTTGGAAGCGACATGGAAATCACTATCAATATATGGATTTGTTACATGCATCTTCAATTTCCTTCATGGTATTCTTCTTCAATCAACTTTGGGCTCCATGACCACACCATTAGGGATTCTTAACTACTTAACCACTTGGCCATATTTCCAAGGCTTCTTGTAGACTTCTTCAAAGTGTCTTCCCATGAGGGCCATGCTTAGAGCTAGGCCATAAGGGGACCACTTTGTATACTTCTTGAAATACACCCATTACTTGGACTTCTTCTAGAGTTGACATCAGTGACAACTAACTTTCCAACACCCCCTTCAAACATGTCTTATATGTATGGCATGAAACAAAACTTTCGTGCAGTGCACTTATTGCATGAAATAAAAATTTTGGTACAATGTGTCATCTAAAAACCTTGGACTAATGCTCCCTATGTCATGCCCTTCTTAACTTCATGTGTGAAAGTCTTTTGTCACACCCTTATTAACAATTTTTTGTGTGATATGTTTGGAAATTGTGTATCACACCAAAAATATTTTGAGTGCGACATGTCGCTCCCTTTAAAAATTTGTGTGATGTGAAACTCAAAAAAATTCTAAGTCCTTGTCTTATCGCACCAGAAGTTTTATTCCATGCGATAGCACATCACAAGATAATTGTATTTCCTACCATAAGCACATCACACCAAAAAAACATTTTGTGCAATAAGCACACTGCACCAAAGTTTTGTTTCATAGGATAAGTGCATGGCACCAAAGCTATGTTTCAGGTGATAAGTGCATGGAACCAAAGTTATGTTTCATGTGATACACATAAGACACATTTCAAGGGGGCACACATAAGACAAAATGTTTTTTAAAAAGAGGCACATAAACCAAAGTTTAATATGAAGTGCACACAATACAAACTTATTTTAAAAGGGATACATAAAACAAGTTTTATAAGGTGTGCCTAAAATCTTTAGAGGTGCGATACACATAAGAAATTTGTTTATGGTACACATAGACAAAGTTTCTTGTGGCACGACATGTCGCACCAAAGTTTAATAAGAGATGTGATATGCATATTGCACCAAATTTTAATAAGAGGTGTGATATGCATATCACACCAAAGTTTAAAATAGGTTTGATACACATAAAATGGTTTCCTGATCATTCCGCGCCCAAAAATATTTTCCATGTGATACACATGTCACATCCAAAAGTATTTTTCATGTGATATACATGTCGCACCCAAAAATATTTTCTATGTAATACATATGTCACACCCAACATTTTTTTCCATGCGATACACATGAGGCAAGGTATCTCATGGGTCACATCATTCAAGTTTTAAAGTTCATTCAATTTATGTTTCCAATAAGACTTGTCATTTTCTCATAAAAGAGCCCCAAAAAATTTCAGTAATAAAGGCAATCCATCTTAACGATTTACAAACCTAACAAAGACACGTTTCCAAACATTTCACATCCAAAAATTTATTTAGTGCAATACAAACAAGTGTTGCATGACATAGTCCCCACCGGGTTGAATTGGGGATAAATGCAGATGGATGGGGAAAAAGTAGCGGGGGAAGATGGAAATTGCAGCACAGATGTGGCAAGCAGCATGAAGGATAGGTGGTAACCATGCAAGAAATGACACGTGCCTTCTAGAGTCCGATTTATTTTGTGAAACTATCATTCAACATAGTTGAAGATAAAAATTTAGGAGCATATAAATACAAAAGGAGATAAAAAAATAGTGTTATTTGGAATATATCAAAAAATAAAAGTGTGTTATATATTCCTGGAAATTTAAATGCATTTTTCATATATATTGGCATTGGGGCTTCCGCGGACCCAACAAAAAAAGATATGCATGAGAAAAAGACAATTCAAATAAAATAAACACAATGTCTTGACTTTCAGCATAGTTGAAGATAAAAATTTAGGAGCACATAAATATAAAAGGAGACAAAAAATAGTTTTATTTGGAATATATAAAAAAATAATAGTTTGTTACATATTCTTGGAAATTTAAATGTGTTTGTCATATAGAATGGGATTCGGGCTCCCGTGGACCATAAGAGAAATATGTACAAGAAAAAATACTGTGGAAAGAAGAAGTGGGCGACGGTAGAGAGTATAACCTGAAAAGAAGAAATGCGAAGGTATCAATCTTTGGCTAGAGATTTCTATTCAGAAAAGGTGGAATACTGGATTGATAAACAAAGGATGATGTCATCAGTATAGACATACAACGATGGTACATATAAGTATTTTTTCTATTTTCTTGTTGATGCCTTTTTCTGTTTCCTTTCGTCGGCGACCCGCTTTAAGTCCGCTTCGACGAATTCTTCAATGTAGATTCTCAAGGGGGCGACGTTGATGTCATTCCGTATTTTTATGGTGAAAATTTTCTTTTCTAATTCGCTTAGATCAATAGAAAGATTACGTGGAGACTGATCAATGTCTCGATTCTGTACCGAATAGCCAACTAGCCAATTGTCCACGTGAACTTCACCATATTCAAGAATGTTGTAAAACATTTCTAAAGACAACGCCTTAAAATTATCAACTTGTTTATCAAAAGATTGCTTGGTTAACACCAACAAGTTGACGATTAAGTTGGGGTCCTGGAACTCGTTGGTCCTTCCGGATAAGTCTATTTTGGTCATCTTTGTGAATAATGTTTATTTCTTTGATATTGCTTGCTCACATGATTGGACAATGAGATACATGCTCTTCACCTTCTCTTTCCAACATGCTTCTAATTGAGTGATCCGTATTTTGGAGGGGAGATCATGTTGTCTTCTTGTCGTGTCTACCATGTTGTTAACATGAAAGGCAAAAGGGATGACCGTGTCCAAATAAAACGTTTCTTCATTTTTTAAATCCGTCTGCAGAAGTTCGAGCAAGTTATGTGCCCTCCTTCCCAGGGAATCCATAGTTTGTGATGTTTCCCGGGCCTAAGAAATTAGTTCCATTCTTTTCTTGATATTTTTCTCCACATATCCTCTACACGATGTGAGGAAGCTGGAGGATCCTTTTAACTTTGCTGCAGGGGTGGCAGGCTTGGCTATTGCCAAAGGACTGGCAAGCAATTGCATAGGCATCAAAGCTTCCTCTAATTCCTTTATCCGGTCCTTTAGTTTGGCATTCTCGGCCTCAATGACTCCAATGGAATCATCAAGAGAATCTCTGGTTGCTCTGTGAAGTCTAGATATTTGGGACAACATCAAGTTGGCAAGGTCAACTTCTGAACGATATTTTCCTTTCTTATTGTTTACGTCTCTCTTTTCAATAATTAATTTTTTAGATTCGCTTTCAAAAACAACACTCTGGAATACAAAGGATTCATCTTCATCAAAAAATTTGGTATCAACTATGTCCATTGGGTAGTTATGTTGAATTGTGCAGAATATGCTATCCAGATCAGTGTTAAATTCCATGTTCTCACTCTCAATTTCAGGCTTTTTCGCCTCCCCTACAATTATTTTTCTCTTTTTCTGCACGGTAAGGTTGTGAGAACTATCAATTTTAGGATGAACCTCCTCTGTTTGAAGAACTTTGGGTTGCTTTGTTATTGTGGCAGGCCGTTGGAGCGATACTTTGTTACTGTGGTAGTTTTAGTCCTCAGGCCTGAAGATGTTCATTTTATCTTCACAGAACTGATGTCGAGTTGGTGTGATTTTCTCTAGACGCTTCTTGAAATGAACAAATGGAGGGTATAATATAACCCCCCAGAAAATGTTGGTTCAACGCCTGCGAATGGAAAATCTCCTCAAGCTCTTCGCTCATTAATGACAATTTGTATGTGTATTGTGTGATGAGCTGTTAGAACTAAAGCTTAATTATTCCATTCTTAGAAGTGTGAAGGTGGCGGTTACGACGAATAACTTTTAAGGATTGGAGTTTTCGTGGATGAACCAAGTCGACGATGTGCGAATGAAATTCCATGATATTTGAAATTAACACTCGGAAGGGATAACAAAACCTTCCGCAAATATTGGTTTAATGTGTATTAATTGCAGATCTTCTCGATCCTTTCGCCCATCAATGACAATTTACACAGTTCCTGCATGATGAGCTGTCAACATTAAAGATTACTAATTGCATATTTAGAAACAAGACTATATATATATATATATATATATATATATAAACATTTTTTTATTATAAACAAGTGCAAAGGTGATGGATATGGGGAAGAGAAAGAAAGGAATGGCCAAGTATGAAAAGCGGTCGGACGGGCTTCAAAATAGGTTTATAGGAGATAATGAGGAGAGTTGAGTGTCCAAAGGTGAAATTGCATGAGTTGGAATTTTTTATTGCAAAACGTGTAAAATGAAAGAGGGCATGATGGTGCAGTTCAGTGGACGGTTTGTATATTTGCGGAATTGCGGGAAAGTGGCTAAGTATGGAATAGGGAAATGGTCGGTCAACCTCGTTCTTAGAATTAGGGTTTGAAGATTTCGTGAACAGGCCAATCCGAGGTCCCGCGAATGATATTCCATGGTGTTTGAGATCAACACTCGAAAAGGATAATATAACCTTCCGGATATCTTGGTTTAATGCGTATTAATGGCAGATCTCCGCAAATCTTGGTTGCTTTCCGAAGGGAAGGACCTAACGACTAAATTTAGTTTTTTTTTATTATAGATAAGACTCTTTTATTATAAACAAGTGCAAATAAGGAATGGCCAAATATGAAAAGTGGTTTCGCAGTTTTCAAAATACAGGGAATTCGCAGTAGAGGTGAGGGCGAGCAGTCAGATTGTATGTCTAAAAAATTTTAACTGCAAAATGCATAAAAGGGAAGAGTGTAAGCAAGGAATGGTGAAGCATGAAAAGCGGTTGGATGGGTTTGAAAATAGGGTTAAATGGGATTTCTAGTAGAGGTGAAGGTCGACGTTCAAATTGTATGTATCAGAATTTTTGATTGCAAAATGCGTAAAAGGGAAGACTGTATGGTCGGGTGGCCCAACAGCCGGTTTGTATATTTGCAGAATTGCGGGTGTTGTTTGCATGTCGCGGAACAATGGAAGGGAAATATTTAGTCTGTCTGTCCAGGAACTAAATATGGAATAGGTGGCCAAGTATGGAATAGGGAAACGATCGGTAGGACTTGGTTGGAAAGAAGTGTGGAGGTGGCGGGCATAGGAAATAGTGATTAGGAATTGGATATTTCATGAACCCACCAACCCGATGATCCATGAAAGAGATTCAGAAAAATGGTGAAGTATGGAAAGCGGATGGATGGGCTTAAAAAATGGGGTGACAATAGTTGCATAGGAGACGTGAGAACCCGACGGTCAAACTGTAGCTCTCGAAACTTCTGAGTGAAAACTGTGTAACGGGGAAGAGGGTATGATGTGACAGTCTGGTTGTAAATTTGTATATCGCGGAAGTGTGAGTGCTCTTTGGAGGTGAAAAAACAATGGAAGTTCACCCTAGAGCCTGTCTCCCCGAGAATCCACAGTCAGAAATGTGGGTAGGTATGGAATGGGGAGGCGGTCAGTGGAAGTCCAGGTGTTGTTACTTACCTATTCGGAAAACTGTGAGCCTAAAAGTTTGTACAATATGAAATGGGGAAGCGATCGATCGGGTTGGTGATATAAAAGTAAGTGAAATATGAAGACGTGAATCCGCCTACTTCTGCACCTAGAAATTTTCTGAAAAACGAGTTATGCATACTAAATATGTACTTCTATAAAGTATGGACATGAGATTTTATAGAGCATGTACATTTTTTTGGATAGCGGGTTCTCGGGTTGGCGGGCTCAAAATTGGGCCTCTATTGTTCTGTGCCTTGCAAATAGCACCCATAATTCCGTGATATACAAATTGACAAGCGGACTTGCGGCCTGGCTGGCTCAACATTGCACTTCTATTGTTATGTGTCCTCCAAACAACACTTGGAGTTACGCAATATACAAATTGACAGACGAACTCCAGGGTTGGCGGGCTCAGGATTGTGATTGTTTACGGATGGTGATCCCTATCAATTATCTAACATTATCTAAAATTTTTATTTTCAATATCAAATTATTAATATTAAATATTGATATTGTACAATTTAATTAGACAAAAAAGTTTGTACAATATGGAACGAGGAAGCATTTGGTCGGGCTGGTGATATAAAAGTAAATGAAATCTAAAGACGTTAATCCACCAACTTCTGCACATAGAAATGTTCCTAAAAATGAGTAATACATTTTAAATATGTACCTTTGTAAAGTATGGACATGAGATTTTATAGAGCATGTACGGATTTGACATTCCATACTTGGCCACTTTTTGGATCGCGGGTCCTTGGGCCGGTGGGCTAAAAAATGGGCCTCTATTGCTCTGTGTCCTACAAATAGTACCCAAAGTTTCGCGATATACAAATTGATAGGCGGACTTGCGGGCTGGATGGCTCAACATTGCACGTATATTGTTCCGTGTCCTCCAAACAACACTCAGAGTTCTGTGATATATAAATTGACGGACAAACTCTAGGGCTGGTGGGCTCAGAATTGTGATTGTTTATGAATGGTGATCCCTATCAACTATCTAACATTATCTAAAAACATTATTTTCAATACTAAATTATTAATATTAAATATTAATATTGTACAATTTAATTAGAAAAAAAAGTTTGTACAATATGAAACGGGGAAGCAGTCGTTCGAGCTGGTGATGTAAAAGTAAATTAAATCTGAACAAGTGAATCCGCCAACTTCCGCACCTAGAAATTTTCCAAAAAACGAGTAATACATACTAAATATGTATCTTTATAAAGTATGGACATGAGATTTTATAGAGCATGTGCAAACCCCGCATTCCACAAATAGCACCCAGAGTTCTGCGATTTGCAAATTGACAGGCGGACTTGCGGGCTGGTTGGCTCAACATTGCACTTCTATTGTTCTGTGTCCTCCAAACAACACTCGGATTTACGTGATATACAGATTGACAGACGGACTCCAGGGCTGGCGGGTTCAAGATTGTGATTGTTTACGGATGGTGATACTTATCAACTACCTAACATTATTTAAAAAAAACATTTTCAATACTAAATTATTAATATTAAATATTGATATTGTACAATTTAATTACATAAAATTATTAAAGGATTTTAAATATGGGTGTAAGTGTGTTCTTGACACATTATTCCATGACTGTAACATATTAACTTAAGTATTAAACTTCTTGCATTATGGGTTGTTAGCATTAAAGATTAATAATTGCATGTCTAGAAACAAGAATGATGATTTTGTTGCAACATTGTAATTTGGTATTGCTATGTTCTATCTGCATTGCGAATAGAATTGAACGTTGGTTTGAAACTGTGTGCAATCCATTTTTTTGTTTGCATAAAATCCTGGTGGATCGACACATTACATTGTTATATAGTTGTTAGATGCTCCATCTTAGAACAAATTACCTAAGCAAATACAATATCGCAGAACTACGAGACTACCGAACCGTGCCAATGAGAAGAGGCGTTAAATCCAGAAAAGAAGCAACAACGAAAACTCCAACAAATTTTTTTTTAATAGAAAATCCATTGGACATCTATCCTAGTGTACATCTATCCTTAGAAATTGGACCCAGTTCTTTGGGCCAAAACATTGATCGTATCTGTCACAAACATAGGCATGGGATCCACAGTATGTAGGAGCCATCAAGATGCTCTTCAACATGCATACAAAACAGATTACCATGCCTTTTTTTTAAGGAAATCCTTGCATTTTTCTCCTCAATGGATCATCCTGTGGTAAAATTGATAGTTCTCATAAGCTTCCTGTGAGGAAGAAGACGAAAAAAATTGCACGGAAAATGAAATATCCCATAACTAAAAGTTAGGACACAACAAGAAACCAACTCTCCACAATTGAAAAACTTCAGGGACACAGGTTGCACGTGCAATTCCAGAGGCCCAAATTAGTCCATTCTGGGTGGAAGGAGATGACTAGTAGAAATATGGCTTGCATCAGTGGGAGTTTTGGTCCTCATTCCCGAATATGTTAATTGTATATCCAAAGAACAAGATAGTATTCCCGCAATTGAATATTTTTATTGGCTTGAAATATATCTCTCGGTGCATCACCATATCATTTCTTTACAGTGAAATTCTTCCACCCAGAACAGACTAATTTGGACCTCTTGAATTCCTACTTTCGAGCTGCAAAGCGACTATTGCGTTTAGCGTCGGTTTATTTTCTAAAACTCCTTCTTTAGGACCACCATCACTAAGTCGAGAAGTTACGCCCATTATGGTTGATTTCAATTTGGGCGTAGGAGTGGGAATAGTCTCTGCATTTCCATCATCCATTGAAGTATCATCGCCCATCAAATCATATTCTTCCGGCTCGAAATCCATGGCATCAACCTCTATGCCAACCATCAATGCAACTGGGTAGGTTCTCTGAGTAGGCAGGGTTGCCTTGGAATTCTTTGGCTTGAAATATATATCTCAGTGTACCAAGGGACCATCTCCTTTTTTTCTCTTGGGAGGAGGGAGATGAGTAGTAAGAATATGCCCTGGAATACTGGAACCTCTGGCCATCATGCCCGAATGTGTTTACTGTATCTGGAAAGAACTGCTGCCACAAGTTAACGAGAATTTTTGTTTGCTCCAGATGATGTTTGAAATGAAAATTGGTGAGGGATAATATAACCCTCCACAAACCATGATTTAATGAGTATCAATGGAATATCTCCTCGAGCCTTTTGTTGATCAATGAAAATCTCCAGGTTTCATGCGTAATGAGTTGTTATCATTAAAGCTCACTAATTGCATATTTAGAAAAAAGTGTGAAGGTGGTGATGACGACGAATAACGATTAAGAATTAGAGATTTCTTAAATCCGCCAACCAGCCAGTGCATGAAAGACATTGCATCATGTTTGAAATGAATACTTGGAAAGGATAACACTCTTATTCACAAATCTTGGTTTAATTCGTAGTAATGACAAATCTTCTCCGGCCTTCTGGACATTAATGACAATCTTAATGGTTCCTGCAGGATGAACTACTAGCATTGAAGCTTAATAATTGCATATCTAGAAATAAGTACGAAGGTAGAGAGGATGGCGAAGAGCGACCAAGCATTGCACATTTCATCCACCCGCCAACCCGTGAAATAGATTCCAAGAAATGCCCAAGTATGGAAAGCACTCGAGCTAGTTACAAACAAAGGGTCAGAAGATATACCTAGGAGACATGAGGGGCTAGTGGCCATATTTCATCTCAGTGACAAATATCGGCCGTCAATTTGTATATCGCAGAATTTCAGATGTTGTTTGTGCGTAGGGGAACAGTGGAAGCGCAATGTTGAGAGGGAAATTTGTATATTACTGAACTTCGAGTGATGTATATAAAAGCATGAGACATTTAGAAAAATGACCAAGTAAACATAAAGAGAAAGTGTACGAGATGAAGTGGAATTTGTTTTCTACTTTTTCAATCGCAGAAGTCCAGGTGTTATTTACAGGCGACAGAACAATGGAAACACAATGTTGAACCCGCCTATGCAGGAACTCGCGATTCAAAAAGTTTGTTCAATATGAAATGGGGAAGTGGTCGGTCAGGCTGGTGATATAAAGGTAACAATGGAAATTTGAAGACGTGAATCCACCAAATCCCGCACCTAGACATTTTCCAAAAAACGAGTAAGTAAAGAAAGGGAAAGCAGAGGGCAAAAGAGAAAGCAAATGGAAATTTTTGGAAGTAGGAATTATTGTAAGAAAGCACCATTGATGTTCTTAACAATAACTATGGAGTGCATTAAACACGTTAATGGGTTCTTCAATCAAGGAATAGATACATCGAGCGATGTTTATAGTTTCCAGGATCTGTTTGTATAAGAGAAGCGTCAAAAAGTTACAAGAAAATCAATTTTTGGATGTTTAAGTAAATTTTTTGTACTGTTAGCTTCACCACAAGTATAAAAACAATGAATTTGAATTTTAATGTCCTCTCGTTCATATGATTGTTCCATTAGACTTTGCATATTATATATTCTTTTATTTCAATTTGTTTGTCGATTTGTAGATCACGGAAGTCAAGGTGTTGTTTGCAGGCGACAGAACAATGGAAGCGCAATATTGAACCCTCCTATCTGGTAACTCGCCTATTCGGAAAACCGCGAGCCAAAAATTTTGTACAATATGAAATGGGGAAGCGGTCGGTCAGGCTAGTGAAATAAAAGTAAGTAAAATCTGAAGACGTGAATCCGCCAACTTACGCACCTAGAAATTTTCCGAAAAATGAGTAATACATACTAAATATGTACTATAAAGTATGGACACGAGATTTTATAGAGCATGTACGGATCCCGCATTCCATACTTAGCCACTTTTTGGATCGTGATTTCTTGGGCTGGCGGACTCAAAATTGGGACTCTATTGTTCTGTGCCCTACAAAGAGCACCCAGAATTCCGCGATACACAAATTGACAAGCGGACTTGCGGGCTGGTTGGCTCAACATTGCACTTCTATTGTTCCATGTCCTCCAAACAACACTTGAAGTTCCATGATATACAAATTGACAGACGGACTCCAGGGCTGGCGGGCTCAAGATTGTGATTGTTTACGGATGCTGATCCCTATTAACTATCTAACATTATCTAAAAACAATATTTTCAATACTAAATTATTAATATTAAATATTGATATTGTACAATTTAATTAGACAAACAATATTTGTACAATATGAAACGGGGAAGCGGTTGGTCGGGCTGGTGATATAAAGTAAGTGAAATCTCAAGACGTGAATCCGCCAACTTTCGCACCTAGAAATTTTTCGGAAAATGAGTAATACATACTAAATATGTACTTCTATAAAGTATGGACATGATATTTTATAGAGCATGTAC
>SNQJ01S0005724.1:298014-322021 GCA_010110895.2 Picea sitchensis | reverse complement strand
CTCGAAATTGATATATAAAATATACTGCTGATGCTTGGATGTTTGCAGGTCTCTGATTAGATGTGCTTTTGGTTCTTGACACACACATGCAGTTTACAAAGTCTATCGATTGTCACTGGTTCCGCTCTCAGACTTTGGGGGGCATTCTGTTATCCACAAATTGGGTCACTGTGATGATTTCATGGTGATATCATGATAATGGAAGATCAATCTCTTTATCTAGAACACTTTCCTGAGAAAAGTTACAGTTGTCTTCTTCCAGAATTCACACTTTGAAACATGTTCGCAGGCTACTTATATGTTCACCTGCGGGAATACAAGTTTCTCGCAGTCTGCCTTAAGTTGGGGTGCGAACTTCTCACATTGTACTCATGGTCAGGGTGCGAACATGCTTTTACAAAGGAAAAACATAAATATCTCGAACCTTCTAGAAGGGAATCTTCTAGAAGGATGAGTTGGCTTTCGAGTGGTTACTCAAGTACTGTCATTCCAGATATCTTGGGATCATTCCCTATCCAAGTAACTAATCTCGCTCTTCCTATATATTGAGGAGATTGCTTATGGAAAGGGTTAAGTGAAGAAGTTCAGCAAGTTAGCAAGAGATTGATTAGAGGATTAGTGCAAGACTGTATGGAGGATTGATGCTGCAGCAGCAAGAGACAACAACAAGGTCATCACATGTGGTAGACTTTCTTCATACATGAGCAAGTGTGCGTGTCAGAGTTGGAAGCCATTGAAAGGAGACCTATGACATCAAGTCTTAGGTTGTAAGTCTCACTTTCTATTGAATTAATACAGCAATATGTCCCTTTCCCATAAAGATGATGTCATTTTATTACATAATTCCTTGATCATATGTATAGACTAGTCATTGGATATCTTAACTTGTCTTTACTTTGATTGGTTCATTTTGTTCTGATCTGGATGGGACGAGAGCATTGAAGCAAAGATTGGAACAACAGAGACATAAGGAAAGAGATCACAAGGTATGTCCATAATTCTTATCTCTTAGTTCATTCGATAGGCTAGATCTAGGGAAAGTGTATTATTCTGTCTTGTTTTGTTCTAGATACCAGGTGGATCTAGGGAGATCGGTTAGTGTCAGCACTTACGGATTTATCCTATAACACCAACTACATCCACAGGGCCCCAAATCATAAAATTGAGTCAAACAAACACAACCAGCAAAAGACGAACCAATGAACCAGCGAACAATCAACAACCATCGAACCAGTAAACAACATATGCATCTCCAACGATTACGAAACTGCAACCGAAGCACAGAAGGAACCAAAAACATATGGCGAGCATGCTAGTAGAAACAAGAAAACATTCTTATTTTCAAACTGAAAACAAAGAACAACAAAGAAGGAATAGAAAAATGAAACTATGGCATGGAAACTTACTCCGAAATGATGAAACGCAGAAGCCCATGTCAAATTGTGAACCAAACAACAACAACAAGCAACAACCGACGAACCAACGAAGAAGAGGCACTCATACAACCAGTAAACAATGTATGTAGCTTCAACGATGACGAAATTGCATTGCAAAAACAAACAATGCCTATTCAATTGGTGGTGGACAACAATATTGTCCAAAATCACTACAACATTGTATGGAAAATTTCAAGGAAAAATGTACTCTGAGAAGTGTATTTAGATTAACATTTAAGGTTGTAAAGTTGTGCAAGGGCCTCGTGGTATGAAAACATTTAATTTGTCAGGCCTGTTGGAGGGCCTCACATCATGTAAACATTTAAGCTATCAGGCCTATTCAAGCACCTCATAAAAATTGTCAATACATTTCAATACAAATACAGTCGGTAGGGACTAATAATAGTAGCACAAAAAAAAAAAAAAAATCACAATACAAGGTCATAAACTTTGGAATTATTGATCACTATAAAGCTTGGATATCTAAACATTTCAATATGATTAGTACAAATAAAAAAAAAAACAATGTATATGATCTAAGAGAATGTTACCAGAAAATGCTAAGACAAACATTTGAACTAATGTTAGCATTAATCCACCTTTGAGAAATGCATAAGAAAATACATGATTAAAAAAGACCGTATAAGATAAATACTTTGGATATGCCAACATATATAACCTTGGGAACAATGAAGATGGCAATAAGACCTCCAATATGTTATCCAATCAGATCATGACATATATGGTTCTTTTTATTGTATAAAAATCAATGTTTTAAGTTCCCTAGTTCCAACAGTAGATATTATGGAAATATTTGTGGTCAAAGGAAAAACTAATACAAAGTCAATGAATTAACGATCGCTATAGTCCCTCTATGCCTATGGAAGGGACTAATAAGACGTGTTTCCAAAAGTGTGTTGCACTAAATTTTTTGTTTCATGTGATACGTAAAATACATTTTTCCAAAGTATGTACACCAAAATTTTGTTCAAGTGCGATGCACATAAGAAAAATCTTTATGATACATATATACAATTTTTTCTTGTGGTGTGACATGCTGCACCAATGTTTAAAAGAGGCGTGATACATATATCGCACCAAATTTTAAAAGATGTGTGATACATAAAAGGTGGGGATATTGAACTAGACAATCTCTTGCTTCATATATAAGTCCCTGTGGTTATTCATATATTTATAGGTATGACAATACCTATAAATAAGTCAAAGTTAAATGGGTATATAAGTTAATAATTCTCACCATATCTTGTGCAAATTATTTTTTGTATCACATTATCAATTTATAGATAATACTAACTTCCAATTATTCAAAAAAAAGTGTAACAAATTAATAAGAGGGAATTTGTAATCTAAGTGTTACATTCCTACTGTAACATAATTTAAATTATAAATATTTGTTGAGAACTTCAACTTTTAACATTGTTATCAAGAATGGGAAACCACACTAAACTATTGCATTAGTTTATTTAGCAAGTTATCTTGGAGTCTTTTGGAAACATTGTCCTTTATGATTAACATTTCTTTGAAATGTTTAAATGAAAATTTATGGAAAATTATCATTTTCATTTTGTTATTATTGGTGTACTTGTCTTCATGTCATGGACTATTATTGGTTTAAAAATTAGGTCATCAAATTATTTTTTCAACAATCTAAAGAAAACAAAAAATGAAACAACAAAGTTATGCTCTTGACAAGATCAAGATTATCTCCATCATAAACATCAAAATATTTTATAAGTAGATGAACCATATCCAATATATAAACATAATCTTAAGGTAGGGACTAGCTTCTTTGCAACTATATCCCTCGTTTATTTTACTAACAATTCAAGGTACACCATGGATTTATGTCCCATCCTACTTATCATTTTCCAATCAAAAAATAAAATTAATATATTTTTAAAAATTTAAAAATAATTTTTTATTTTAAAAATAGTTAATTTAATTATTTGTTTGTATGCACTTTTATAAATCTTTGAATTTTTTTTTATAACTAGGTCAATATATTTTGGGCATTAAATGAAAAGTATACTCATTACTTGAACAATGCATAATAATAATGTAATACCCCTATTTCCCCAGTATGTAATTAGTCATGTTTAATGATTTCCATGCCAGGGCATGATAACAATATAAATGTATTGTCGTTTAATTATAAGTGTCAACCACTAATTGTGGGGGTAAAGCCTTGAGTATTGGCCATGATACCACTAGAGGAAAGAGAGAAATCCTAGATATGGGGTTCATCATACTAAGATGACCCAATCCTCCTTGCTGAAATATTTGATTTGGAAATAATAAATTATTTCCCTTTATCCTGATTTCAAGACAAAATCGGTTAATGAGGAGGGGGTTGGTAGTTGAACAACCAACCACCCTCAATGAATGAAATCATGGAAGACTTGGCTGGGAAAAAAATAACCGTCAGCCAAAAAGGTACAATAGAGTACCAATTATGTAGCCCATATTGACTACATGATTTCCTTATGACTGGAGGAAAAAGGATAGGTTGAGAACCTTCTTGTGAGAAAATGTGTGTGTGTAGTAGAAAAAGGATTTTGGTCTAAGGAGGAACGTAGAATAGGTGTGCATGTAACAATAGAGAGAGCTAAATAGGGAGAGTTATGAGTTTTAGATGTCTTTAGAAGACCCGAAAGAGATAGAGGTGCAAGAGAAACCAGAGTGAGGGAGCTTTGGATTTTGATCTTTTGGAGCTGACAAACCTAGGAGAATTCCCTAGTGGTATCATGGCTTTGCATAGGGGTGGACAACGTGTAGATTTTGAGTGCATATAAGCCTATGGTTGGGTGGAAAGGTGAACACCCACAGTCACTTGGTTGGCTACAATTTGTAACCGATAAGTACCTATGTACCCTGTGTAATTAGACTAAAATGTATGGTTGGATGCCTGTATTTGTAACCATGAACATGTATGTCTAATTTATGAGTTGGGTGTTTTCCCATTGGAAGGCCCTTGTACCTGAATGATAAGGTATCATTTTGGAATTTCATTTGTAGTGCAAATTTGAGCACGAGGTTACATCCTGTGTGCAATCATGGACATAATTGTGTGTTTGTACCTCCTATGTGTTCAATTGAGTATTTTTTGAAATGTGTTCCCTATGAAAGGAAACCTGATATATAAATTAAGAAATGAATGCTAATCTATGAGACGTATGGAATGTTTTAATCCTTTTTCAAAGGGATCATACATTAACTATAATAAGTGTGTGTTGGAGGCTATGAAAGGCCGATAGACCTTATGTTGTTTTTCCCCTCTCCTTGGTATGAATGTCTATGAGGAATCAGTTCCTCATCGTGTGCCAAGTAGTAGGCTTAGTGCTTGTTGCGAAAGGGGGTCAAACGCTTGGTGAAACCTTGGTGAGGACTTGGTAGAATTTCCGATTTGGTTAAGTCCAAATTCATACTGATAACCTATAGAAATCCTCAAGGTTGAGATAAGGATGATATTGGTCGTTGATCTGGTTGGATGAGTAAATATCAGCCCTTCATCGAGGAAGGAAACGTCTTAAGGAGAGAATTGAGTGCTTGGACTTATAGTAAGTTTGACGATGATGAAAACCTTGTGGTGGAAGGAAGATCATTTATTTGTCGAGAGTGAACCAACGAGATTTGGATCGTTGATGTCGGTCGCGTCATCGTCGGGAGTAGAAGCTTGGCGAGGTTGAGTGATGACCAGAGAGTAATGACGATGACAGTGACATGGTGAAATGAGAGTCGTCGATTGGTACAAGAGTGAGAGTTAATCTCCATCGTAGATTTCCATAAGTCTCAGTTGAGTGATAAGGGGGATGATGATGCCATAATGTTGTGGCATTGTCAATTTTGCAACCAACGTGTCCTAGTGGTGACAGGTGCCACTAGGGGATTGGTCGACGAGACAAGAGTGGGAATCTTCGGTGAGGAGGTCCTTTGAACCTTTACTTTAAATTCTATCATTCAAATCAACAATCCAGGACATTAGGACTATTAATATTGGTCACTTCATCGTTGAGAGTAGACAATTGGTAAGTGAATGAAGGCCCATAGTGTTGACGACGATAGGGGTTGTGAGAAAGAAAAAGGGTCGTTGATTTGACAGAAGTAATGATGATGAGATATGGATCTTCGGGTCTAGATGCGTCGTCGTCGGAGCATGGGAGGTTGGTAAGGTCAAGTGTTGGCCAAGGGAGACGATGATGATAAAGGCCTAAGATCATTTGGAGGAAGTTGATTTGGCATGAGGGTTAGTAAGTCTTAGCCATAGATTTGCGGTTGGTCCCAACTAAGAGTGATAAAAGTGGGCATGGTATCATGTCGACGAGGAATGCTAGTGTGGCAGTTAGCATGTACTGCGGGATGACACATGTCGATAGTTGAATGATCGATGGGTCGAGTGTGGGATAGTTGGGCGAGAGGACCCTTAGTTCATCAACTTAGATTCTAATCCATTAGATCTAGACGTTGTTAGATCATGACCATTCATCGGGGGATGGTGAGTGGAAATATGGAGAGAGGCTAGAGAAAGGTTATCAATGACAACGAATTAATCAAATAAGGAACAAGCGTCATTGATTCCATCAGAGGTGGTCTCAGTAAGATATGGGTCATCAATTTCTGTCACATTGTCGTCGGAGTGTAGATGATTGGTGATTTGATTGATGGTTTGGATTGGTGTCAAGGATGAAAAGGTCTTTAGACTATGGACTCGTTAGGAGGCTACATGGTGAACCCTGGTGAGATTTGGACCATTCATGTTAGACGCATCGTCGTTGGGGCATGAAAGGTTGGTGAAGTTGAGTGTTTTCCAAGAGTGTTGACGACGATGAAGGTTTGTGGAGTAAGAAGATTCGTTGATTTCCATATTAAGGGAGAATTGATCTCAGTTGTAGACTATCGTAGGCCCTATTAAGTGAGAGAAAATAGGGTGGTGATGTCATGATGATGAAACATGCCAACATGCCCCTAAGGGTGACAGGTGTCATCAACTAATTGGTTGATGGGATGAGAGTGGTACCAAAGGGGCAGAGAGACCTTAGGTTTTTGATCATAATCTAGAACGTTAGATCTACCTGTCGTTAGATCCTAACCATTCATCGTTAGAGGGTGGATGAAGGTCTGGAGAGAGACTAGAGAAAGGTTTTTGATGACTACGAGGCAACCCAATATGGAACGAGGATTGTTGATCTATTGGGGATAGCCTCAGATGGATCTAAACCATCGATGCAATGTGCATCATCCTCAGAGAACAAATATATGAGAAGTGAGAGATTCGATCCAGGTAGGTGTTGACGATGATGAGTTATTAGGGTTAACGACAACCATTAATCGATGAGTAGGAGAGATTAATTCTGAGTCATCAATCTATCATGGGTCCCACATGGTCATGTAAGAAGAGGCTAAAGGGATGGGCTTTATCTGTCATGTAAGTTTGAGGCACTGAAACGCTCGGATTCGTTGCAAGTCAAGTCTTGATAGCCATCGGATCTGAGGTAGTTCTAAAATGATGCATCATCATCAGAACTTCGGTTGGGTTGTTGATAAATCCATGGGAGAACCTCGATGACAATGAAGGTTGTCCTAAGTAATCGAGGTCATTGATCTAGAGGCATGATGGGTCAGTTGGAAAGCTCCATTTCATTTCCATGCCAAAGGGCACGAATGGTTGTGAGCCATGAGGGTGCCATGTGTTATTGAGGTGGCCTTTGGACCAATAAAGGTCTAATAAACTTGGGAAGACCATAACTTTTGATCCTGGACTCAAATCTGAGCATAATTACAGTCGTTGGAAAGTTCTTGATGAAATAAAAACTATGGTGTCCTCGAGAAGAGGTTTTGATATGGTTAAAGTAAAGTGAAATTTTAACACCCCATCAACCTAAGTAAGGATTAGGGCGTTGGGTGTATTATAGAGTGGTATTAGAGCAGAGTTCAAACACTAGGCCTAGATGGGCCAGAGATCAGTCCTAGGACTGGTATATCAAGACTAAGATGAGCCTCTTGAAAAATGTTTCTTCCTTAAAAGTTTGTTTGGTATCTACATAAGATCCTTGAGAAGAAGGATTGCAGGTTGAAATTTTGTTTTGGAATTTCTTAACAAAAAAAAAGTTACATGTTGATTTGCAGTAGAAGAAGCATAACACTGCTTTGTTGGAATGATAACTACTTCTACAGGAGTAGGATATACTGACAAACATTAAGGGTAAGACTAAATGTGAATTTTTAAAATGGAAACATCCTATTAAGGGTTTCTTAAGTTCAAAGAATGAATGAACTAATGATTGCAATTCTACCTCTAAGCATGGGCAGTTGGAGCCTCTACCATTTATGATGGTTGCTTATATGTGGGATAAGACCCTTATGGAAAAAACCCTTTTGGTTAAGGAATCTAGTATGGATTTATAGAAACATTTCCAATGCCAATTACTACTTAAATACAAGACTGAACCAAGTATGTGAATGTCCTTATGTTTAGAGGATTGATGGGAACTTATAGGATCAATTTACTTAACCTATAATGAATGAAGCTTGTTGCTGGAATAATCCAGATAGGTAAGAGTAAAGAAGGATTCCTTTTGGCACTGTTTCTAGNCCTCATAAAAGAGGAAAAGTAATGAGAGGAAGCTTATGATCTCATGGTTGTATTAAAGAAATGTATATGCCTATTAACCTAAGAGCAGGCCTATGCATTTGGATGAAAAAAGGCATACAACTAGGATACATATGCACTGAAGGCATGGGTAAGATGCTTGGTGCACAAGATATGTTGTAGTGCATATGGAAATGATTGAGCATGTATAAAACATGGAAATAGACTTATTAGAACCAATGGTTGGATGTAAGGTATGGTATGTAGATGAACCAATTTGTTCAATAATGACCTGATGTCAATAGGAGAATTAACAACATGAATGAAATGATGATGATGCTACTGTTATTGTCTAATGAAGAAAAGGTTGTAATGCTTAATGAAGCATTGATATATAGAGTCTAGAAAAGGAAGTGTTGGAGCATTTCCAGATGACCAATGGGTCACATTGACATTCACAGATGGATGGTGGCCATATGGGTATGGCTTAATATGCTCAAGTGGTAGTTAGAGGGAATGATAAGAAACAATTTCTTTGGTAAATATTGGTTGACCAAGAATGGTTTGAAGCATGAAGGGAAGTTGGATTTGGGCATATTACTTCCTTGGGTAATGTTGTAATTACCCATTTAAAATTTTGATTTGTGGACTATGTTTAAAGAGATGATTGAGTACTTGGAATTATAATAAGTTCAACGATGATGAAAACCATGTGGTGGAATGAATATCATTGATCCACCGAGAATGAACCAACGAGATATAGACCATTGATGCCGGTTGCATCGTCATTAGGAGTAGAAGGTTGGCGAGGTTGAATGATGACCACAGAGTGTTGATGGTGATAAATGTGATGACATGGCGAAAAGAGAGTTGGCGATCGGTACAGAGTGTTGGCACAGGGGTAGAACCAGGGTTCAATGCTTCAACAACGCACCAACAAAACCCTAACTACCGGCCCTTTCGACAACACCTACGAAGAAGATGAAGTCTCACCCGAGGTAGAGGCAGGGGTGGTTGCAAGACTCAGGTGTCTGCAACCTTAGCTGGGACACAGATATGTGATTCTAACACTTAGTAAACACTTTAGCATAGATCATTCATCAGTATTTAGCCCTCATGGCACTCCGCAGATGGCGCAGAGAACCACAACATTCACTTAGATCTAGGTTAATTTAGCACTTAGCAACAACAAAATAGGTCTAGCACTCAACACTTTCATATATGTCAGATCTACATCCATACATCTAAGAAGCACAAAGAAAAGTAGATCTATCTAAGTATATCATAGCAAAGAACATAACATAATCATATCAAAGCACATCACATGGAAAGAGACAAACACATTAGGTCGAAGCACAAAGCACAACACATAGGTTTACCATGGTTCACCCCCACCCTAGGGCTACGTCCACAAAGTATTTTTCTTATTTATTATCTTTGGTCAATTTGGTTACAACACAGAGCTCAAACTTGTACTCCGCATAGGACAGGAGAACTGCGCGCACCTCACCAGATCCTTCTTCCCCGAGTAGATCTAGCACAGAGCCTTCTTACAATCTGTGCACTCAGCACTTACAACACTTGCACTCAACTCTACAAGTCGATCACACAGTATACATGAAGCCTTTACTACAACTTAGCTTATTGCCCTCTCTTACATTGCCTAGATACTTATTTATACTTAACAAAATAGGCCTAAACATGGGTAAATCCATGGGCCGACATCCCATAACCATTACATTATCCCCAAAACCCTAAAAGGGCCCAAAAGTGGACCGAGATCCTGTGATCTTTGCTTTGCCTAGCGCTCCATCTTTGATAGGATGTCAAAGTCCAAAAATGGTCAAATATGACCAAGTGTTCCTTAAAAATTGGTCAAGGGCCAAAAGGACCCCAACACTCACCTCTGACTCGTCTCGAGTCACTCCAGTCTGATCAATTCTGCCTCGAATGCCTCGATCTTGGCTCGAGCTACTTCGACCTATTGCATTGCAACAACCTCTTGCTTAGTGAACTCCTGGATCACTGCGTCGTTTATTGGCCCTTCCAGGCATTGTTCTGCGGTGATGACAACCTGTTCAAGCTCAGTTCCCTAGATTTCAACTTCAGTGAATGGTTGGCATGCTTTTTCTTGGATTGGTTGAAGTCATTGGGAGACTTCCATCACTTTACTTTGTAGCGTGTGTACCTATTGTTGGGTGGTGCGTTGTGCTGCAAACCTCTTCATTCTTTCAACTGGGGTCAATGCCTTTAGTTGCGCCTGTAGTATATCTACATGCTGCTTTGCTTCTTGGAGTTGTGCCTCCAATGCCTACAACTTTGGATTCTTTGTGAGGTTCTCATAAGTCTGGGAGCTTCTAGTGCTCAACTGCTTACATTCCAAGGAAAAGGTTTTTAATCGGCCAATTGCGCTACGGAAAGTTGCCTCCTTTAGATCTCTTATTTCTTGAGGAGTCGCATGCACGGTACGAAGTTCTAGATCTGCAATGCGTTGATGAAGTTTCTGGATTAATTCTTCAAGTTGTGCCACCTTCTATGGGACATGTTCTTCAATCTTCACTTCTATGACCATCACAGAGAGAAGTGCTTTGTGAACCCTTTCCTGTACTTCA
Organism: Picea sitchensis; assembly: GCA_010110895.2. NCBI lineage: Eukaryota > Viridiplantae > Streptophyta > Pinopsida > Pinales > Pinaceae > Picea > Picea sitchensis. The sequence goes on along the minus strand of SNQJ01S0005724.1, from coordinate 311,366 downwards.
AGTTGCTCTGCTAGCAACTCGTCCTTACTCTGCTGTAACTGTACTTTTTCCTCATCCCACTTCGCTTGCAGGGCAAGATTTTCCCATTTTTCCTTACTATGTTGTTCTACAAGTGCGCTCTGTAATTGTGTCAAATCCTGGGTGGCTTGCGTTGTGTCTTCTTGAGCTCGTCGAAGGCGGGCTTCGACATTCTCGGCGATCTGGTGTAATTGGGTGGGATCATCACCTGTTCTTGTTGTTCCAATTGTCAAGGGCGCAATAGAAGATGCTCGGTTGGACTGGAGTGTTTGTTGCACTTCTTGAAGTTCACTCTTGATTTGGTTGAATACCTCCTCTTGCTTCGCTTCTTTCTTTTCTACGATCTCTAGTGAAGCATCATTCAATGCAACGATTAAGAAGTCGAAGTCGTTCAGTGTGAGGGTAGTCTTAAACATAGTTCGGGTGGCCTTAGTTTTCTTTTGGGATGAGGGATTTGGTGGGGTAATCTTCCTTTTCTTGGTGGGATCCTCCTCCTCTCTAGGCGAAGTAACCTTGCCTTTGTTTTTCTCAACTTCTGTGCCACCTAGTTCTTCACCATCACCTCCCTGCACAGGTGAGATCGAAGTAGTCTTTGTGGATGTGCTATGGACATATTAAACTTCATCATCCCTCTTAGTATTTCTTGGTCCAGGTGTATCCAGCATAGCTTTAAGGATTTCCACGTCGGACATTTCTATGCGGTCTGCTACAACAAGGAGGTCCGCCGACCATTCCTTGGTAATCTACTCCAAGTCTTCTTCTGTCATCTTGTAGTATGAATGGAGCTTTTTTTTGTGCTCATTAGCGCGCGTTGTGATATAGGTGAAGTGGCGGTCTGTGCTGAATTTTATCAAAGGTCTAAACCTACGAAGTGTGTTTGGGGTGAGGCGCAGTGTAGACTGGATTGCATTCTTCAATTGGTTGTAATAGGAGTGGAAGATGACCTTGGACTGTCATTTCTTGTTCATGTCGCTGGAGTACCACAACATACAGAAATTCACGGCCAGTGGTTCGAAGGGTTTGATCTTTGGAAAAGTGGCACCTTTTGGTAGCTCCCAGACGATGAAAGCGATTAGTATGAGAAACCAACTAAAGTGGAACTCATACCCTTGGTCTTGCGCTTCTATGCAATCAAGATCTAGCTGGTTTACAAGGTACTACGCCCAGTTCATCTATAGTCCCTTGGCGTACTTCCCTGCGATGTCAACTACGAATCCAGTCACTTGTGTTGGTCTATTCTTGCGAACTAGCTTGCCCGCGATCAGTTGACATGAAAGGCGCACTGCGCCACTCTGTATAGAGGCTACCTTGTAGCCTCGCATGCCTTTCTCAACATCGCCATAAGTTTCTTTTATCCTCTGCGCCAGTGCTCGATCTGAGGTCTTTCCAGGGTAAAACTCTTGTGGGTTAGGGCCTTGCATACTAAGGCCTGTGATCCAATTGATCATGGTCAGATCAATAGTAATGTAACAGTCCAACCATAACTATCCTCCGTGGTAGCAAGATCTTCATTCCAACTTGATGCATGCGTTCACTTCTTGGTGTTTGCGGAAGTGCAGGATCTTCATTACATTAAGCAGTGTGGACTACGCGAGGTTCTGGGTCAATGATTGCGGGAAAATCTTAGAATTCTTGCCTTTGGTCCTGGTTAAGTATTTATGTGGGGCTAACATGCTGTAAAATTTACAATCTCCAAGGTTAAAATCACTACATTTCAGTGCTGCGAGATTATCCTAGTCAGCACGAACTGGGCGCACCCCTTTAGGAAGGTATGTGGCGATCAAAATGTACTCGAAGTCGCGAGGTACACTGTCATGATTGATGGCACCACTTAGAGGTGGTAAGTAAGTAGGTAGAATGCATGGGATAAACTTGGCATTTGCGATGTCATCCCTGTGCTTGGTCTGTTTCTCATCAGTCGGCCAGGATGGACCGACACGAGCAGTGGAAGGGGAGGCTTGGGGTCCTCTCGTTGACGATGCTTGGAATCTTGTAGATAATCCTCGCTCCGACATGACTCTCTCAGTCATTAAGTCAATCAAAACTTCTTCAACTACTTTCTCAGCACCGCTAAGCTCGTCCGACATACAAGCTTGGGTCAACTAGCTCAGGTGTGAAATGAATTCAAAGACTACAGTGAATAGTATGGGAACAAGGCAATGATCACAGGGTGAATTAATCTCAGGTTTCAGGCTCAAATTCTCACTTAGAAAAAAGTATTCTCGGTGTGTGGCGCGACGGACTAAGTAGGGAAACTAAGCAATGGTCTGCTTGCAACGGGTATGAGGCTGCATTAACTTATGTTCGGTCCATTATGGTGCAGTCTAACGGTCTAGTGGTGAGCCATAAATGCTTTTGGACCCATTCGAAGCAACAACCAAATGCTTATATTGGCTTCCAATGGCTATATTACTTTGCCTCGACGAAGTGGCATATGTCGTTGTTCTGATATCCCGGCGAAGCTCCAATTCTGCAAAGTGTCTTGCTGCGAGGTACCCTCTGGGATCGTCTGTAATTTTTCAATCTTAGCCTTCTTCTTACTTAGCTTTCTAGCCTTCTTTCCAGTGAGCTTCATCTCAGTGATTCTCTTCTCATTTTGATTCTTATTTTCCTTGGACATAGTCACTTCGTTCTGGTGAGATTCTCGCCTACGGTTTAGGTATATCACTTCTTCTTTGTCTGGGGTAGAAATTTCAACCTTTTGTGTAGCTTTGGCCTCGACATCTGGGCTTCTAGTGTTAGATGGATTCAAGTGGTTCTCTTGTTCTTTTGTTAACTGTGCGATCCTTTTAGTCATGAAATCTTTTAACTCTTGTCTCTGTTGTTCTAAAACCTCTTCTTCTTCCTTCTTTCTGGCTTGATCTCCTTCAATCCAAGGTTTTCCAAGTAGCATAGTAAACGAGGTGTTGTCCTCAATGAATTTGATAATCTCAAAGTCTTCTTTTGTCGAAGTTCCATTAACTGTCATAGGTATCTGAGTGATTTTTCCACATAACATCATCAATTTTCCTCTGAATAATCCTATTCCTCTCAATGAAGGAATCATGGAAGGATTCCCTATAGCTTCCCAAGTTCTTTCTGGAATACTATTCACTTGTGTTTCTTCATCGAGAATACAGTCAATGTCAAAGTCCCTTATTCTTGCTTTGACTTGCTCCTTGTCTTTGTAGATCTCTGGTAATCAGACACCTTTATGTTCCTTTAGAGTTTTTTTCATCTGTATTAATACTTTCTCTGATTCTTGTTGGGGTTATTCTATAATCTTAGTCTCTTGGTCTTCTTCAGGGTTTTCTTGCTCCATATTCAGCTTTTCAAGTCTAGCAATCATTCTAGGGCAATCCAGTACTTCATGGTCCATAGCCTTACAACAGAGGAAAATAGGTTTTCTCCCAGGGCATTCCTTAGCAAGATGTTTTGGTCTTCTGCAACTGTAACAAAGAGTTAATCCTCTCTTTCTCTTCAATGATCCCGAACTCTTCTTGTATTGCGCGCTAGGATCATAATGGCTAGCCTGCAAAAATTTCTTTCTAGGATATTGCATCCATTTGTTAGTCCAGACATTCTTTCTATGCATAGGTATAACATATCTATCATTATACTTATCAGATCTATTCATAACAAAATTTCTTTCATCTATTAATGCCCTAGTTTTTAAGCTAGGATAGAATCTATCAAACATACCTAGATCCATGCTCTAGAAAAAAAAAAAACCAACGGAACCATTTGTTGGCACAGAGGCAGACCCAGGGTTCAATGCTTCAACAACGCACCAACAAAACTCTAACTATTGGCCCTTTCGGCAACACCTGCGAAGCAGATGAAGTATTTGCAAGACTCAAGTGTCTGCAACCTTAGCTGGGACACAAATATGTGATTCTAGCACTTAACAAACACTTTAGCATAGATCATTCATCAATATTTAACCCTCATGGCACTCCGCAGATGGCACAGAGCACCACAACATTCACTTAGAACTAGGTTAAGTTAGCACTTAGCAACAATAAAATAGGTCTAGCATTCATCACTTTCATATATGTCAGATCTACACCCATACATCTAAGAAGCACAAATCAAAGTAGATCTATCTAAGTATATCATAGCAGAGCACATAGCATAATCATATCAAAGCACATCACATGGAAAGAGACAAACACATTAGGTCGAAGCACAGAGCACAACACACAGGTTTACCATGGTTCACCCCCACCCTGGGGCTACATACACAAAGTCTTCTTCTTCTTTATTAGCTTTGGTCAATCTGGTTACAACACAAAGCTCAAACTTGTACTCCGCATAGGACAGGAGCTTTGCGCGCACCTCACCAAATCCTCCTTCCTCGAGTAGATCTAGCATAGAGCCTTCTTACAATCTGTGCACTCAACACTTACAACACTTGCACTCAGCTCTGCAAGTTGGTCACACAATATACACGGATGATTTACTAGAACTTAGCTTATTGCCCTCTCTTACATTGCCTAGATACTTATTTATACTTTACAAAATAGGCCTAAACATGGGTAAACACATGGGCCGACATCCCATACCCATTACATTATCCCCAAAACAATAAAAGGGCCCAAAAGTGGAACGAGATCCCATGATCTCTGCTTCACCTGGCGCTCCATCTTTGACAGGCTGTCGAAGTCCAAAAACGATTAAATATGACCAAGTGTTCCTCAAAACTTAGTTAAGGGCCAACACAAAGGAGAGAGTTAATATCTGTCATAGATTTCCATAAGTCTTGGTTGAGTGATAAGGGGGATGATGACATCATAATTTCATTGCATTATCAAATTGAAAGCTAACGTGTCCTAGTGGTGACAGGTGTCAATTAGGGGATTGGCCGATGGGATGAGAGTGGGCCTATTGGGCGAGGAAGTCCTTTGGACCTTCACTTTAAATTATAGAATTCATATCGACAATCCAAGAGATCAAGAATGTTGATGTTTGTCGCTTCATCATCATGAGTAGACAATTGGTAAGCGAATGAAGGCCCATAGTGTTGGAAACGATAGGGGTTGTGAGAAAGAACGAGGGTTGTTGATTTGACGGAAGTGATGATGATGAGATATGGATTGTCGGATCCATATGCATCGTCATCGAAGCATGGGAAGTTGGTAAGGTCAAGTTTTGGCCAAGGGAGCCGACGATGATAAAGGCCTAAGATCATTTGGAGGCAGTCGATTTGGCATGCAGGTTAGTAATTCTTAGCCATAGATTTGTGGTTGGTCCCAAATAAGAGTGATAAAAGTGGGCGGGATTTCATGTCGACGAGGAATGCTAGCATGGAAGTTAACATGTCTAGCAGGATGACACATGTCGATAGTTGATTGATCTATGGGTCGAGTGTGGGCCAGTTGGGCGAGAGGGCCCTTAGGTCATCAACTTAGATTCTAAGCCATCGGATCTAGACATTGTTATATCATGATCGTTCATTGGGGGATGACGAGTGGAAATATGGAGAGAGGATAAAGAAAGGTTGTAGAAGGTGACATAGTAATCCAATAAGGAACAAGCGTCATCAATTCTATCGGAGGTGGTCTCAGTGAGATCTGGGTCGTTGATGCCAGTCACATCATCATCGAAGTGTAGAAAATTGATGACTCAATTGATGGGATAGAGAGGTGTCTATGACGAAAAGGTTCGTAGATTATGGACTCATCAAAAGGCTACACGGTAAACCCTGGTGATATCTAGACCGTTCATGTCAGATGCATCGTATTAGGGGCCTGAAAGGTTGGTGAATTTGAGTGTTGGCCAAGAGGGTCGACAACGATGAAGGTTTCTGGAGCAAAGAGAATCATTGATGGATAAATAGAGGAGAATTGATCTTTGTCGTAGACTGTTGTAGGCCTTGTCAAGTGAGATCAAAGTGCGCGGTGACATCATGATGATGTGGCATGCCAACATGCCCCTAAGGGTGACATGTGTCACCATATAATTGGTTGATGAGATGAGAGTGGTCCCAGAGGGGCAGGGAACCCTTATGTATTCACTCACAATCTAGAACGTTAAATATACCTATCGTTAGATCCTAATCGTTTGTCATTGGAGGGTGGACAAAAGTCTGGAGAGAGTCTAGAGAAAGGTTGTCAACGATGATGAGGCAACCCAAGATGGAACAAGGACCATCGATCTATTGAGGATAGCCTCAGCTAGATATGAACCATTGATGCAATGTGCATTTTCGTCAGAGAACAGAGAGATGAGAAGTGAGATATTTGAGCCAAGAGAGTGTTGACGACCATGAGTTATCAAGGTTAATGAAAATCATTTATCGTAAATTAGGTGAGATTAAATCTCAACCATCAATCTATCATGGATCCCACATGGTTACGTAATAAGAGGCTAAAGGGATGGGTGTTATCCATCGTATAAGTTTTAGGCACTGACACGATCAAAGTCATTGTAAGTCAAGTCCCAAGAGCCATCAGATTTGAGTCAGTTACGAAATGATGCATCATCGTCAGAACTTTGGTTGGGGTGTTGATAACTCCATGGGAGAGTGTTGAAGGAAAATCTCCCTACAGACAGGTAGATCTCCTCTTGAGAGCTAGACTCTTAACTCTTAAGATAGAAGATGCTTATCGTGGACACTGACTTCCTTTTAGATCTAGATAGACTAATGTGTGAGGAGGAAGGAGAAAATAAGTACATTTTACCTGTGTTTGTCCCTGCATGGTCCGAGTTGAGCTCCAATCTTTCGCTCCTCGATAAGCCCTGTAGACAAACAAAAGTACAACCACTTCCTACTCTACTGATATTAGCTCGAAATAGACCTATCTATTAGAGACAAGTTCATGTGAGATTAAGCAGAAACTAGAAATAAACAGGCCAAGCGTATTATATTGATGAGAACAACAACGAAGGAAACTTACAACCATGGATATGAGTGTGACAGATTCGTCAAGTCCTCCTTGTCTAACCCTTGCTCAAAAGACCCACGATCAGAATGACAATAACTTCACTGATTATTCTCCTCCACTTTACTGTGTGTTTCCTATGAGATCATAGGTTTCATGCTTCCAATCCTTCCCCCTTTTCACCATGAGAGGGCCTGCTTATATAGGTTTAGAGAGGCCCAACCACTTGAGATATATTTAGGGTAAGTTGAGGATTTTCCTCCTTCAGTTAGGGATCTTCCCTAAGATCATGGCTTGACCAAGGATTCGAATCCAACTTCCTTCAGATAATGAAGAGATATTTCCCCCATTCTTCTCAACAAACCAACTGTTGCCCAGAATAGGCAGTGCTCCCCCAAAAGGGCAGTCAGAGCATTATAACGCTCCCTAGTAATGTATAGGGGGGTGCCAGCACTCCCAACAGCAGCAACGCTCCTCCAAAATGGCAGACAGAGTGTTATAACACTCCCAGATAGTCTATAGGGGGGCGCCAACACTCCTGAGAGAGGTATAGGGGAGAGCTCTCCTCTAAAAACTCAATTTTAGTGGTTCTTTCAAATGGAAAGAGGTTCATAAACCCAGTTAACCATTCCTCTTCTTCCAAATCAAATGTTTGAGGTGTTTCAAGTGTCTTTCTGATGTCGTTATAGGTACGACATAGGCATTATGGCAGTATGCTTTTCCTGACACTTGCGACACTTGTGAGAAAAATGCGACACTTGTAATGACGACACTTGCGACACTATCGAAGTGAGTAATTTTGATGTGTAACAAGCAGGAGGGAAATCATCATTAATGTCAATGATTCCCAAGGTAATATAGTACATTCCAACAAATTTGAATGGATGAGCTGAAGTCGAACATCCGTGGAATCATCCGATCAAAGGTCAATGATGTAAACCTACTGTCGAATGTGAGGAGGTTTTCTATTGAGGTATGCAGGTCCCAAAGTACTTATTGGTTTCTAAGTCTAGTTCCTGGATAATGTGTTGAAGTCAACATGAATAGACTCGTCGAAGGAGGGCCTTGATGTATCCCCCATCAACGACACGAAATAGACACAAAGATGTAATTGGTAGATCAAATGAATATGGACTGACATGGGTATTGAGACAAGATATTTGTGATGGCTGACTCTCGAGGCAGATACNCAAAGGAGTAAGAAAAACTCAGAGGATTGGTTCAGTGCAGAGGCTCAGTGGATTAAAATGCATGAAAAGACAAAGTGTCGTGTTCAAGGGCGACTCTAAGAGTTACTTGGTAATGTTCTCAAAAACTTCTTGGCTTGCTTCTTTCAATTTTCCCCCCATCCAGATAGACGAGTACCTCTTTTTGATTTAACGAGCTCGAGGAGGGTAAGACATGCTTGATATAACTCACCTTCGGTAATTTACTCTTCCTTCATTTAAATAATTGGAAGAAGTAAGGGTTCGATCCCGTATGGGCCTGTCGATGTTTGTTTTAACGAGTCCAAAGACAGAAAACTCGAAGGCTTTTCATGATTATAGAGTCTGGAAAAACACTTAAAAGAGAACTCTCTCAGTTCCTTTTTCGTAAAGTAGTCTGATGAGACCGAAAAAGAGATAAACTATCACTCAACAGACGTTTTCTTCAAATACTTTAGCGAGCATGAAGAGAACAAGGTTTCTCGGCAATCTTTTCATGTTTAGAGAGTCTAAAAAGAGCTTAAAGGAGACTCCAGGGGGTTCCTTTTTTGTGTATCCCTACAGGTCCGAAAAAGAGATAAAAGTCTACCTGGATGCATTCTCATGTATTTACGAGCACGAGAAAGAACAAAGACTAAGATTGGTATGCCCCCATAATGAAAGCTAGTGGCTTAACTCCAGAATGATCAGCAAAGGCTGTAGACATGCCCTCCAAGCTTCAATTCATTCACCGACTTTGAGGTTGTCGCCAATTTCTTGACCAGATGAGAAAAAGGAGAAGGGTGGATGAAAAGAAGGTTCAAGAGAGATGACTGTTTCATTTTTTAACGAGCTTGACACAGGAAAAGAACTATTCTCAGGGCCTCTGTTTCATTTTTTAACGATCTTTCCACAGAGAAGAGAAACTATGCTCGTAACTGCTTCTTGATCATGGCTTCCAAGAGAATAATGTTCTCGAAGGATACCATGTCAAGGGACAAAAAACAGTCATGGCCTCCAGGAGATCTTCGTTGGATGGAAGATAATCACCCGGGAAGGAACACATGGCGAGGGTCGCGATAGGGGTAAGGAGATCAGGCTCCAATAACCCTACCAAAGAAATCGCCAAGTCCACTACCGGATCCAAATCATCGGAAGTTGAAATCATGGGAGACGATAGAAAATCGACATCAAGAGGGGAGATAGACTGTATATATCTACCCGAATTTCTTCACGAGGGGGAAGAAAAGAGGATCGGTGACAGTTATTATCCCAAGGTAACTTGTCAATGAGAAACATTTCCGGAATAGATTCATCAAAAGGAAAAATTGGGGAAATGCAGTCGATTGTAGACGACAAGGAACTCAACCGTGATTGCATCGAGGAACTGTCGGGTGCCAATAGATGTTGGTCATCCGATGAGGGAGAAGCGGATGGGATAGAAACGCATGATTTTTCGGCTGGACTAAGTGGCACGGTGTCGCCTAGTGCATCGAATTCCAATGGACAAGGTACAATCCAAGGGTCAGATGATGCCAAAGATTGATAAGCCACGGTTGAAATCATATCGACGGTGGAAATATGATGTGTAGTCGGTGGAAGTGGTGTAGGGAAGGTACCCATAAGGCTATAATATTTCAGTAAGCCAACACCAATGCTTTCATACATGATCTTGTGGTCTCCCAAGAAAGGAATATTATTGGTAGCAGGAGTGCGAGCATCAGTCGTGCAGAAATCCAACTGATCAATCGTGACAATTTTGCTCTGATGAGGAAATTGGACACATCGAAAAACTGACGAGGCAATGGTAGTCATAGCATAAAACCAACTTCTGCCAAGTAATAAGTTGTAATCGAGGGGAGCATCAACCACCTCAACATCAACAGTAATAGTTTTTCCACCCAATTGGATAGGCAGGGACTGTAAAAGCCCATGGGGATGAAAAACTCACCCATCGAAGGCGCGTAACATCGTTGGGGATTTGTTAAGTGCAGGTGATTTCAAACCTTTCCAACATGCCAAAGACATGACACAAGTCGAGGCTCCCTCATCCAGAATAGTTCGGTGGATTTGTTGGTTGTGAACAACAACATCAACTTGGAAAGCAAGTTGGTGGGAGAGTCGAGACACATAATTATCCAGGTTAAACATGATATGGTTGGACAACTCAGGATCAATAGTGCCAAGAGTGGACAAGAGCGTTCTACATTGAATGGGGCAGTGTTGTAGAACTTCTAACGCAGACATAGCACACGGTGCTTGAGCCAAATCTTCAACAATGTTGTAGTTCTGGGTGACACGTGAACTAGGATTAAAGGTATCTTTGCGGATAATGCTCTTAGGAGGGCGTAAGATAGAGTCGAACGTGGGTTTCTCAATCTGAAGTGGTCCAGATGGAGGATTAACCGATGGAAGACTAACGGAGGATGATGATGGATCCGGTAAAGTACTGATGTCGTTAACATCTTTTCCTTTGTCAAGGTTACCTAGTGTGTCGTATGTCTTAGAGAGAGTGGTCAAATTGATCCCATTAAACATATAAATATGTGCACTCGACGAAGCCTCATCATGAGGATCGCTAGAACTGCCCCCGGGAGAGGGGGTTTGAGCAACCATGGATTGTTGTTGTGGAAAAGGCTGAGTAAGCACAACGGGTTGTGACTTTCCTTGGAAAATTTTGGCCACTTCATTGCGAAGTGGAAAGTCTCGAGTGTAGTGATTGTCACCACAAATGATACATGGGAATTTTCGTTTTCGTTGTGGTTTCTTTTCAGTAGCAGGTGTTTGATTTTTTGGTTGTTCATTGTTATTTTTTGATTTATTCTTTGTCTTCTTCTTACCTTTGGACTATTGTGAAGGGGCAGATTGAACTGCATTCACCTCAGAGATCTAAGTTTGGGGGGAGGTAGAGGAGAGTGTAGTCGATTGGGAAAAATATTGAGTTTTGACGGAGCCGATAACACCATCTACATGAGATGAGGATGACAGCTTAGATGGATCGGTATTAGCTCGAGCAACATTCGGAAGCAAATCATACAAAGTACGAGATTGGGAATAAACCAAATCTAAATACTGAGCCCGAGTGATGGCTTGTTCCTTTGTGATCGCACCACCCATAGCGACATCGCGAGCGATCGGGGGTAACATGATTTAGTAAACCATTCCGCCAATAGTATGTTGGGAATGATTGCCTTGATCATCCTTCGTCGTCGCCTCCACTCATGAATATGGTCATAGATATGCACGGAGTTAGTTTGACGAAGGGAGGTCAAGAGTTCAGTACCTGTCCTGTAGCGAATAGGTAGTTGAAAGTGCGTGAGGAAAGACATGGCAAGGGAATTGAAATCATGAAAAGAAGCACGTGGTAGTTCAATATACCACATTTTTTCCGAACAGGTAAGCGTTCGCTGGAAAAGACTCAAACGTACAGAATCATCCATGAGGGATTTTGATGAACACCACAAATGGAAAGTCATCACATGGTTGTTCGGATCTTCGCCAGGGTTTTTTTCAAATTTCATAATATCAGAAGGATGTTTAGCTGGAATGACTGTCCAAACCGGTGAATGAGAAATATGATCATTAGTTAACCGAGACAAGTCTGGGAGATCCAGAGTCGCAAGGAAAGGTAGTTGTCAGTTAATTTGTGAATGATACTGGTGCGGCATAGGAACACCAATAGGACCATAAACTGGGTTAGGTGGATAGTTGTAACCAGTAGGTCCTCCTACATACAGTTGTTGTTGGCCAGGATAAGAAGGATTCTATGATGAATGAGAAACATTTTCATAACCCGGTGGGTTTTGAACATTATAGGCCGAGTGATTTATTTTCCCATGAGGAGGATAAACATTTTTCCCTTGAGAATGGTAAGGATTATATCCCGGAGGCGGATACACATTAGACCCATGAGGAGGATAAGACTGTGGTCCCGGAGAACTCCAAGTGGTGTTTGGGATGCCGCCCGAATAAGATTGTCCGTAAGATGTTCCGGAAGGAACAAGATTGGATACTCCTCCTAGTGGGTTATTATACGAGTGCCCCCCAACGCGGGGTTGAGTAAAAGTGCCTCCTAAAGATACTCCCAGGGATTGTGAAGGGTTTCCAGCAAACGAGGGTTTCCCCCCTGCCAGCGGTGGATTTATGATCGGGGTATGACTGGCAAACGGAGGTTGCCCTCCAGGAGGAGCATGAAAAGGGGGATGTTCCCCGGGAGGGGTAGGCCCGCCGTGGAAAGGTAGTTTTCCAGGAGGGAAAGGTTCATTAGATGGTGGTTTCCCTCCAGCTGGTTTTGTTGGGCTAGCAAAGGTCTTCATTCTCGGGTGAGAAGATGTCCCAGCAGGATCATGTGGAACATGTGAAGATGTAGAGTAAAAGCTTGTAGAAACGGGGGTAGAGATTGAAGTTCTTTGGATATGAGTAGAGGTGATGAGTCCAACATTAGGATGGACTTGTGCTGGTGTGACAGTAGGGTTAATAACCTGATCGACTGGGTGATTCATGGTTTGACCGGATGGTCCTGTTTCACTAAGAGGGTCATAAGGATGAAAAGGATATCGAAAAGATTTGAAATGTTCATAGAGATCATGTCCCAATGAAGTCCTCCATACAGAACGAGCAGGTGTGGGATTGGTATCTACTGCGGTGCTAGGATGAACAAGAGTCCTATACTCATCACCAAATATTGGTTCTGTGGATCCCATATATGTTTCGGTAAAGATCCTCTCCGGTAATCGTGGGATATCTTCGTCTATGACGTTCCCAAGGGAGTCTAAATGAACCAAAATTGGTTCGAGAGGAGTTATCGACACAGATGTAGTGGGATTTTCAACCATGACCAAAGCACCTTCTGAGTTATCTAACGGAGGAGCAATAACACTTCCAGCGTTGGATTGATTTTCTACCTCTCTACGGTAGTTTTCTTCTGGACGGTTAGAAGGTAAGGGTTGATAGCCTTCCAGAGGCAGCCCTTGCATCCTACGTGATCGGTGAAGACCTTTATCATCTACAGGATCAATTGTGGAGAATAAAAGAACACACTGAAAAACTAGGGCCAACTAACAAAAAGAAACAACATACGCTGATAAAGTCTAGGAATCAACCAAGTAGACAAAACTTCTCTCGATGATCGTACTATTTGGTGATGAAATCCAACATCGCATGATCAAGTCAAGAAGGGGCTAGGATATGATGGAACAGTTACAATGGCAACCTGCTTAACGGACTTTCACCTTGGTGCAAGCTTCCACGCAGTAATTGTGGATTTACCCTCCAAGGAGCCCGAGTG
>SNQJ01S0005724.1:235562-256796 GCA_010110895.2 Picea sitchensis | reverse complement strand
GAGAAAAGGCAATCTAATAAAATATACCACCGCTATACAAAGCACCTCCCTCCCGAGGAATGGGAAAGATGAATGAATAGTTAAATTCTAGTGATTTTTCTATATGTCTGAAAGAAAAGGTAGAGCAGTTGAAGACATCACTATTTTATGACCCTCTAATAAAATATGCCACTTGATTGAAGAAAAGGAAGGTTTAAGTGAGATGAACAATCAATTAAAGTTTAAATGGGTCAACTTATTTGTGCCCAAATGAAAAAAGACATGCCCATCATTACTTTTTAAATAATATATTTTTAATAAAATAAAATATATTATTATTATTATTTAAATATGATAATATATTATTATTATTATTTAAATATGATTGATGTTAAATTATAGTTATTATAATTATTTTAGATTTTAATTAAAGTTAAATTTTTTTTAATAAATGTTTATTTTTATAAATTATTTTATTTATATAATTAAGTATTAAATTGGTTTAATATTTAAGAATATATTTATTTTTTCTAGGAAATTATAGATTTAAATTTAAAGGAGTATATACATTTCTATAAATTTTAATAGTCAAATGGTTTTGTAAAAAAAGATTAGATTATTATTATCATATATTACATACATCTATTTAATGTTTAACTAATATGTAATTTTAAAAATTAAATTATTATTATCATAAATAAACCTTCCTCCAAATTAAATCATCTATATAATTATTAAATTAAACAAACTTTAAAAATTGTAAATTTTATTGTAATATTATTTCTCTATAAAATTGGAAAATAAAATAAATAATTAAAACCTAATAATTTAACTATACATAAATCCACCATATCAATATACAAATCACCAATGACATACACCATAGACTTAGATATACCCATGTTTCCAAAAATCTTATCAAAATGATATTTACTATATGTATGTATTAGCAATGGCATGATGAAAACATTTATATCAAAATTTTGTAAATAAAATATAATTTCTTGTCCTTCAACCTTATTAGTATGGAATAAAAAATAACCATTTACCTTTAGTATGAAATAAACAATTCTAATATGAAAATGATTATATTCTATTAATTCGAAATTATGTAAATAAAATTTTAATTTATTACTTTATTATTATGAAATAAACCATTTTAATATAAAAAATGATGATATTAGATTAATTTTATTTATAAAATTTAAAAATTTAAAATTATTTATTTAAAAAATGGTTAATTGTTAATTATTTAAATAATTATTAAAATTATAAATAAAAATATTTGACTATTTATTAATAGTTATATGTAAAGTGACATTATATATATATACACACGCTAGAACTACACAAATATAGAATATGATGAAGGGGTTTGCAGTTAGGGTTTTTCTAGCTGCAGACTCTCGACTCTTTTGCCTATTTCCTTGCAACGTTTTTGCACAGATTCTTTCTTCTCAGGTTTTTGGAGTTTTACTCTATGAGCACAGTCTTCTCATCGTTATCTCTCGCGACTGAAGCCTCCATCCCTTTGGTCATTTTATCTGTTGCGTCGTCTACTCTCGAGGTGCCTAAAATTGCATGGATCAGGTTTGCGGTCATTCCCTTGCGGCCATGTCCCCCTCCACGCGAGATTATTGAGTGGTATCCTCTTTGGTGGAGGCCACACACTTTCTGATGCGGATCTAGACTTTCCTAATCTACGTTTTGGCGAGCACGCTCTCTTGGGTGCAGATCAGATCGGTGGTACTGTCGATATGGCCTTATACTCCAGATCTGGGTTTTTGTGGTCTTGCTTCAGACCTGTTCTTCAACCTCTAATGGGCGTGGAGGCGTTACTTGAAGATTTCTGAGGGTTTGGCCCCCACGAATCCATCCTTCTTGGTTTTTTCAGGGCTTGATGCAATGTCAGGGCTTTCTCGGTGGTCTTGGTGTCCGGGATCCCCTGCGTCCCCTTCTGGTCTGTGATGCAGAGTGGTTGCTTGGGGTTTCTGCTTCTTTATGGTGGGGTTTGTTTTAGAGCTTTGAGGTCCATCTCTCAGGTGTGCAGTGTTGATCTTGTCTGGTGGGGTTAACGCTTTGAGGTCTGTCTTGGGCATGTGACTTTGTTTTTTACTCCTATGAGGCTGCAGTCTCTCTTGTGGAAGGAGCTGCATTTTCAACTCTTGCAATTCCGGGGTCGACATCCGATAAGGCGTTCTTGCTATCGGTTCGGTTCCCGGTTTCAGGTCTATGGTAAACTCCAGTTATTAACTTTCCAGTGGCATCGGTGCTCCCTGCGGAAATCGTGCATGACTCCTTCACCACCGGAAGGTGTTCAGACCTTCCGCTACTCCCTTGCCGTTTAGTCAGGGGACAGCATAGAGTTTGCACCCGCCAGCGTACTCTTAGTAAGCGTAAGGAAGGACAAACCCTTCGGGGAAACTCCACAGTTGATCCCTACAATCATCGTCTCGTCGCCGTCATCAACCAAAGCTCCAGCGGATTTAGATGCTACGGGTTGAGAATGCGCCTCATCGTCTCCAACCAATCCATGCAGTCCACCAGCGTCTTACGGATCCGAATGCGTGGCCGTACAAGGATTGACTTTCTGGTGACGAAGCTCTCGGTTAAGAGACGCGGCCGAGAAGTGACCTTTCTCAGAATATACATTTTGGCTCGAAGCCATGCCTGACTAAAATCATCTTGTTGATTGCCTTTACACCTTAATCCTTTTAAAGCGTTGCACCCGGTAGAAACTCGGTAGCTCGAGGTCTATCAAAACACTAAAGATTACGGTGGTGGTACTTTTGTCGTCTCGATCCGCGGTCGGCTGGTGCTGCCTGATTATTCACCCACATTTGCATGAATCCGATGGGCCTTGCCCATATCTCTGATGGCGAGGGTCCGGTGTCCGGTCGCTCACAGCCCTCTCCACGGAACGGTGTAGAGGCTGAGGCGAGTCGCATCCCACCGTCAACACCGCCTATGCCGGCCCGGTAGTCCACGGTGCAGAAGTAGAAGGCCCACGTACTTAGGCAGAAATCACAGTGCATTTCCTGCGAACGGACCCACAAAAGCTGTAGCTTCTTCTTTATGAGCGGCAGCTGTACGGTGATTACAATGGTCCTAGATAAGGTGTCCATTTGAAGCGTGATTGATCGGCGCTGATGAGCGAGGATCCCTCTAGAAGCCGCGATGTCGGTGTATGTCACCGATTATGCGATGTGGCGGTGCCCCGATGTACTACGCCTGTGGGTCATTTGGAGTCTGGTCGACCCCGATAAGCTCCTCTCGGCTGTAGGGAGGCCTTTTTGGACCAGCGTCGTGCAAGGTTTGAGGCATCAAGGTCCTAACCTTGTACATAATGCATTACCATATCTTAATAACCCTGGGCCAAGAAAATCTATCGTCAACTAAACAAGACTACGATCAAGAACCGGTATCCTTACCTAGGGTGAAAGCCCGATCTATTCGATCAAAATGAAGAGTGCGGCGGTGTTCTCAAAGATCGTTGCCGATGGGATATCTGACTACGGATCAAGGAGGATGACATCCACAAGACCGCCTTTAAGACAAGATATGGAAATTACGAGTTCTTGTTTGCCTTTGAATGCGACAAAGCGCCCGGTATTCATGAGCTTATTTGATGAGCGGGGTGTTAGGTAGGTACTTGAACAAGGGTTCGTCCAAGTATTCGTGGCGATATCTTGATCTACTCGGACGTGGGAGAACACGATGAGCACTAAACGAATACTACAATGTTTCTGAGAACACAATTTATACGGAAAATTGTCCAAATGCTCTTTTACCAATCAAGAGTGCACACTACCATATGCATCTCGGCGAGGGCTCATGCGTGGATCGAACAAGGTTGAGGCTATTATGGAATGGCCCGTATCAACGAATGTCACAGTCGCATTAGTTTTATGGGATTAGCGGGGATACTATCGACGATTTGTATTAGGGTTTTAGAATGTAAAATCCGATCACGGAGTTGCGAGAGAAAAACAAGAAGTTTGTTGGGGCAGAGAAATGCGCGAGAAGCATTTAGGAGCTTAAGGAGTTGTTGACAAGCTGCGCCAATACTAAAGGTCCGACATGGATCGCGATTTCTTGGTATGCACTGACGCATACAAGGAGGTTTAGGTGGAGTCTTGATCACCGAAGGCGGACGAGTGATTGCTTACATTCCGAGGAAGCTAAGAAGGCATGAGAGAACTTCTGCTTGACGCACCATTTGGAGTTAATATGCTCATTATATGCCTTGAAGGTTTGGAACACTACCTTATTGGATGAAAATTTGAATTAAAGGCCCGATCGTGTGGACTACAACACCATTTTACAAGCGGCGAGTAGCGACAAGCTGGCGTTGAATTAAGTGCTTATGAATCCACGATTTGAGATTGATTACATGAGGAGCGGTGAACAGGGTGGCGGATGCTTTGAGTCGGAGGACACACATTCCCATTTTAATTATTACCTCTTGGACAAATCTCAAGTGAGAAGATTCCTCACCCCTTACAGTGATGGCGATGGCCCAGTACACAGAAGTAAAGGATTTCATCGGACAAAACACCATGATGGTACCTCGTTATGGGGGATATATCCTTTGGATAGCGATGGTTTATTGAGGTTTAGAGGGTGGATTTACGTACCAGCCTAATGCCGAGTTGAGGATGTTTATCCTGGCGAGGCTCATAGAGCGGTTTATATGGCTCACTTAGGAGTTCTGAGGGATGACCTCAAACCCTTATTCTTTTGGAAGGAATGAAGACCGACATAGTAAACTGTGCTAGATGTCTTGAGTGTCAGTCGGTAAAGGCTGAACATAGACACCATAGCGAGTTCTGCAACCACATACCATAGGAGATGTCGAAATGGGAAGTCCCCATTTCGGTGGATTTTATCGTTGGATTTCCAGCGGCGGTAAAGGGCAAATTTTGTGGTAGTTGCCTTTCGGCGAAGAGTGCTCACTTTATTCACAATACGTCTGACGTGTCGGACTTTTACGACCTGCTTGAGAGTTTTCATCGCCCGAGATTGTGAGGCTTCATAGAAGTACCTAAAAGATTATATCGATGGGGCCGTTGGCACTGGTTTGGGCCGGTTTCCAGGAGGCCTTGGAACCCAACTTAACTTTAGTCTTGCATATCACCACGAGGCGACCAGGCCCGGGGCGAGCGATACGAACCAAACCTTAGAACATGTTGCGCGTAATAGCATTGATGGACTAGCAAAAGCGATGGGAGGAATTCTGCCTCTAGTAGAATTCACTTACAACAAGGTTACGAGCACCATTAGATGGCGCGGGTTTCTTTATAGGCCAGGTGTCGGGCATATGAGTTGGGTGACTTGAGGCCAGTCTGGCGAATTGGGACTGAGGCGATCAAGAAATGGAAGCGGATACAATCCATAAAGACAGCAGTTCAAAGAAGCATAAGATCGTGAGGAAAGAGTTATCTTAGATCGCATACTTAGGAAGTCGGCCAGCAGCTACGAGATTGTCCAGTGCTGCGGGTTAAACGCGCAGGATTCGGTAAGTTTGGAAAGGAGCTAAAGCTCTACCTAGGTTTGTGGGACCTTTGAGATTGTGGAGAAAAGGAACTGAAAGTGGCTATCGATATATACGATTCTTAGGCGTGCATACGATGTTTTTCATGTATCACGTTACGAGAGACATTATATTAGTGATCCTACACATGTGATTGACACGAGTTCTTTGCGTAGCCTTCGGACGAGGGCTCGTAAAATTTGAGCAGTCCGCATTTTAGATCATCGCGTTCAGCAGTTACGACGTCGAGCAACCGGTCGAATCAAAGGTCCGTGGAATTATAGTCCGCACTCGGCGACCTGGTTGGACGCAGATGATATGCGTCAGGAATTTCCATTTTTGTTCGAGGGATAGACTTATGATCTGTTATTGATACTTCATTTTCATTATCGCGAGAAACCGGAATGAAGTTTAGACCAAAGTGTATGTAACATCAGCTTGGCGCCAGAGACCACTTATTCTTTGAGGGACGCACCATGAAAGTGTCACGAGACTGCACGATGTTGGACCTTACCAACACGATTATGATGTGATTGGCGAGGATGATATGATGTGTTACTATTCATGTACATGGGTGCTATTATTTCCGATTGATTGAGTGTGCAGGTTTGTGACCTTGGGGATGCGGAGGCATCGGTAGACCAACGGACTCCGGGCTGAGTCGGGAATTATTACTTTTAGAGTTGATTTGTTTTATTATGATGTTGATTTGATGTGATGATTTATGACGACATCCTGACATGATTATTGATGCGGTGGCTTGACTCATAGGTCAGGGGCCACACACACTTGCGAGAGGTTGAGGAAGGGGTGGACAGCGGCCACGCCGCACTTTACTACTTCCGCCCGTGGCTGAAGCCTTAAGGTTAACGATTACCCTAGTTGAAGGACCCACTGATCTGCGTGCGAGCCCGAAATTGCGACGATCAGCTCCACCGATGATAAGGAAGCATAATAAAGGCGAGGGCCTTATTCGCCGACCTTAGTCTCCTACTAACTCACACGGCGGAGTGTTGACTCGAGGGTTTATAGATGTCTACCAAACATTCAAGCTAGCGAGTGGCACCCTTAGAGCAACGCGTGGTTGCATCACGAAGAAGAACTACGTCGCGCAGCAGCGAGGCTCCTAAAAGAAGCGGAAGTGGCACCGCAAAACGCGGTCGCGACTGAAAGAACGCGTCGCGATTAAGAGGTTGATAGATTGACCTAGCCAGCTAAGTCTTGACACGTATAAAACTTTAAGCATTACCTAACCAATTATTGTCCGATAAGAATCTAAACCTAAGCCTAGAATCGGGGATCTTTCGGTGTGGCCTTAACTTTTTGAACTTTCAAAAACAAAAAGAGAAACATAACTCCGACCATCTCCTTCCTTAATCCGTGTGCGCTTAATTTTTTACGTGTTTGTGAAACTCTTACCCTTCCCCTTTTATGTTTCGCCATCGCCTGAGTCTCCCTCTTGAATCCTGAAAATGCGAACACATTAATGATAAATTAAATAAAAAAAAAAAAAAAAAAAAAGGAATAAAAACATAAATACATGTGGGTTTATAATATAAAACTGACAACCAAATGAAGTTTAAGCATGTTTATAAAGATATTTGTGAAAGAAATAATTGTTTTATAAACGAAGGTATATTTATATTTATACAAGTCTAAACCCATAAGTTAAGCATTGGGAAAGGGAGATAAAGTTAAATATTAAATATAAAATGAAAAGGGGGATAGAGAAATAATTAAATGCATAAATAAATGAATAAATAATTAGAAATAAATAGTGGATAAATGGTGAAATGGTACATGCTTTGATTTAAAAAGAGTAAAGAATAAAATAAAATCAATTTTAGTTTTAAAAGCGAGGAAACTAAAGAAATGGGAAAAACCTAAATTGAAAATTAGGGTTTTGAGGGATAAAGGAGGAAGAGAGAGAAAGGGGCTTTTGGGGGCTTTTTCTTTTTGGCCGGAGATGGAGGGCTATGGCGAGGAGGTGGCCGGTTTCTTGGTAGGAGTTAAGGAAGCCCTCGACATTTTGTGATGTTGCTTCGACCTTTTGGCCGAGGAGCTATAATTTTCTGGTTGTGTGTGGCCTCTTCATTTCGAGAGGAAGAGTACCCTAAGCGTTTATTTGGGAGGAATTACCGGTGAGCTCGTTGAGTGTGGCGGGACCCGGGCGACTTGGAGGCGAAATTACTGGAGTCATTTGTGGCAAGCGTTAGGCAATGGTATGGCTCCTATTTGGTAGTGTAGAATGCAAGCTATTTACTCCGGCAATTGTAATTGTGACTGTGTATTAAGGAACGTTAAAGGCGTTGCCTCCCTTTTTCTTGTGCGTTTTTACCTTGGTAATTTGTCTTCACGCCTTGGATGATAAAATCTAGGAGGACATTTCATAACCCATTGTTGATACGCTCTCCGGCTATGCTTCACGTTTTTACATTAACTGCATCTTAGGCGATTCTGGACTGTGTAAAATAGTTAATGTTCTAACTTTGAAGACATTGGCCAAAAAAAATTATTTATTCCCCGTCGGCGCATTGTGAATTTGACTTTATTATGTGGGACTATGCCAAATACCTCATGATTCATGGATTTAAAGATTGTTTGGTATTGGTAGTTTTTATTTATTTTTTACCATTAGGTGAAATCCCTTTTTGGTGGGTGTTTTATTACTGCGCGTCCTCCTACTGCGCCTTATCCTTTTACCTACGTCTGCATTTGTGCGCGGAGGGATACCTTTTATTACCATTCTAGCGATAACTCTGAGTAATAGCGTTTTCACTTGAATGATGCTTGGTGTGGATACCCTGGCATCACAGAGGGAAGACTGTTTGCTGGCAAATTTTAGGCACAACTCAATATTTTCGACTGTTGTAACACTTGTTCACCAGAACCACGAGGATAAGCCTATGCATTACTATTGTGACATATTCAATTCATGCAGCATATAATTAATGACTATTATAGTCATTAAGGTTATTCTAACAAGTTATAAACCGGTAATATTATCAGATTATACATCAATATATAATATTATACATTATTATCAATAGACAATATTATCATAAGCTACCATTCTTATGGGACAGTTGTATATTCTTCCTTTCTTTTAAAATAATCTCAATAGAATGATGGACAGAATATACCACAATCCAGAGATCATTAGCTCATCACAATCTCTATGAATATCCTGCATATAAATACAACAGAGAAAACCGCACAATGCATGTAACTCACAATACAACTTAGATTTCTTGAATCACGCAAATGTGCAAGCCTTGCAGGTTTAAACAAGCATCATATGTGAAAATATACTCTCTTGAGGAGATTATGATGGAGTTGAATGCGGGTTTCATATAAAGATGTCAAATAAAACAATAAATTTTACGAGCCATTGGTTTTTAACAAAATATGACGGATAATAGAAGCACTTTATGTTTCCCTATGGTAAAACCTCGGGAGGGACAATCAATTTTATCCCAGATCAAAGCGATGTTAAGAGTGGGGTATTTAAAGAGGTTAAAATTGTTTATTGATATTTCCGATGGTTCAGCATCACGTCGTTGCAAGAACTTATTCATAGCTCTTCACCCGGGGTTCGTTTTATTGAAAACAGTTTCGGCACGAGTTGGGTAGTGATCTTTTTCCTTCTTTTAAAATAATCTTAGTATAATTATGGACTTGGGAAAAATTTCGCTTCGAGCTTGCAGTGGGTTGCCGCAACGGGCTCGGCGCGTAGAGGGATAGGTTGCTTGGCGTGTGCTGTAATGGGTACAGCACGCCTTCCTGGGATATCGATGCCCGACGAGTGTCATGACTGCTGCCGGAGTGTGGCCTTGCTGTAGTTAAAAGTCCGTGTTGTAGCGCGTTGGGTGCTCGGGACGGCCAGTGAACAGATGGCGACCTCGGTTTATCACCTTTATTGATTGGGACGTCTGCCTCGCTGAATGTTGATGCTAGCGTTGCCACCAGCTGTAGATGACACCACTCTGGCAGTCAGCGTGTAACAAATTCGGTCGATCCTTAAGTTAGGTTTAATTGATTTCTGCGCTCTCCCTTACACCAGTCGATTAGTTACCGTTTTTAGTGCCTTAAACCAAATCTATCCTGCACGTAACTTACCGTAACCACGCTGTTTACTTGTTAAACCTTCAGCGAACTGGATGTTACCTTTAAGTTCGAGGCGGCGATTTACGAAATAGGCTGCTTACCTTAGATTGTCGTCGAGGGGCATTGTTGCCGATCCTTGAAGGAATTATCGGCCCTTGCGATCATGAGCAATTAAGCCAACGGTCAGTAAGGAATCTGCCAGTTCTATTAACCACAGCCATCACTTGGCCAGATAATGTTACTCCAATAGCGGGCCCGGTATACTGAGCCGGTCCCTTTTAGCGCCTTAGTCACTTTACTCCAGCGACTTTCATTTTATTTTTTGTATTTAATAAAGAAGCTACTTTAGTTAGTTGTGGATTTAGTAAAGATAATACAACACAACGCTGGAATGATAATTTAAGGCGAGACCCCTTTAGTGCCTTAGTCATTCTTCTCAAGAGCGTTTCAGTATTTTTAGTAATTAATAAGGAAGGCTACTTAAGATTTCTTAAGATGTTAGTTAACGCTCATACAAAGCAGAGGGTTGGTAAGGGATAATGAGGGTGAGGGTAGCCTGGTGTTTAAATAAAGATGAAAGTATTCTTGAAATAATTGTAATATAATAAATGTTATAGTAGTATGAATTAATGGTCCCTTATTTTATCAAGGTCTTTTGTTAGTTTAAGAAATGAATACTTCTCACAAGATAAGTAGATGCTCAAGTAATGGTATTTAGGGAAATTGAACGGGTATTTGGTACTGTGTAATTCAACCTATGATTTTAAAGAGTGCTTTATTGAATGAAGGTCCTTTTAGTAGTTTAAGAAATAATTATTCCTCTTATAACATTAGTGGATATACGTGTAACAGTTATTTTTTGTGTGGAAGGATACTTTTGGTAGAGTAGCAAGGATAATTTATAGTGTATTTGCAATAGTAATATTCTTAACCAATGTCAATGTTGGAAAATTAAAATGATGAGCAATAATGTAATGGCCATATTAATCTTTTAATTGAATGTCGATGTTATCTCATTAATGTTGTGCGGAAGAAATTGCAAGGATTAGAAGTGTTGAATATCAATATTGTTGCCTTTGCTTAATTGCTTTATCAATAATCGTGTAATTACATTGGTCATTCTGGTTTATTTTGCATATTTATGGTTTGTTAAAACGCCAGGATTAGATGCGATAAATATCAATATTGTTTGCCTTTACTTAACTGCGATATTAATAATTGCGTATTACAATGGGAATTCAGGTTATTTTGCAATAATATTGTTATTAGTTAAGTTGCAAGGTTGATGAGTATTAGATTAAATGCCTTGGGGATATCATGAATTGAATGTTAGTATTGGCAATGGCAGGAGGAGTAATAGTTCGATTGCCATAGCATATTATTAATGGAAATTTCATGTTGAATAGAAATGCAATGATTAGTAATTGTTACTCATGGTGTAGTTGCGATATTGCTATTGCTTAATGAAAAGTCGATACTAGTGGAAGTGCCAGGCTAAGTAGGGGTTTACTTGCCATATTCATGTTAGTGATGAACGGTTAAGTTAATCGTTCAAAGGTAACATAAATTTCATTATTGAAATGATTAATGTGGATTGAATCGAATGTTGAAATAAATGTTCCAATTGCAATGTTAATAGGGATGCATAGGTTGAGAGTTTAATTATGTTAACTGAATGCTAGGGGTGATGTTTAATTTTACTAATGTTTAGGTCGCAATGTTATTGTTGGCTTAATTGAGATGTTGAAGAGGATGTTGGATTGTCGTGCTACTGATGTTAAATGAAATGACAATGGCGAGGTTAAGTGCAAGAGCTAGTGCTTACTGCTTGCCCCTAATTCGTGGTACTGGGTGGTATTGTGATGCATAGCATGTTCGGGTCGGGAGAGATATGGTCCTCCCTTGTAGCTTATGTTTTGGTCTGTGTGTAATACGGGAAGGGTTAAATTAGCGGTATCAAGAGTCTCGAGGGCTGTTTAAAGGCCGCAGTTCCACTCTGCGACACATTACGGCCATTATCCCATTAGTCTCGAGGCGTTTAAAGACGCAGTTCCACTCTGCTGACTCACGGATTCATTCATTAGAGTAGCCGTCGCGTGCTAACCACGGTACACCCTGCGCCTTTAGCCCTTGTTCAGCCTCACATTAAAGGCGTTATGCTAATGCGTGGTTATGCCATGTCGAATTCGGCCCGGATTGTCCATCTGCACTTGCATCACATTGTTTCAAGGTTGACATAGAGTCTAAGGATGTTCTTCTACACCGCAGCACTGCTTTGTAACAAAAGAAAAAAAATTTCACCGATTGGCGGGTAATTTTCTTGGCAGGAGGGTTATTACGCAAATTTGCGGTCTCTTGTGGACCCTTTGGATCCATTTCTCAATGGGGTTATTTGCCTCTCTGTCCTGGTCCATCGGAGTTCTCTTACTTCATTCTTTGTTTACGTGGAGTGTTATTGGTTGTACTTTCTTAAGGCCTCTTGGCTTTTACTACCTACTTTTGGGGCTTATACCCAGCTCCTTATTTGGCACTTCCATTATGGTATTTCACTTTGGGTCATTTCTGACTACTAACACTTTTATTAGTTTTCTCAATTTTTAGGCATATGCTTTCAACACCTAAAAAATGTAATTTAATTCTCTACGAATGAATAAAATTATGCTTTAAAAGAATAAAAATTATATATAAAATATTTAAATACATGATAACATTTAATTTTTTTTAAATTAATAATAAAGATTTTTCTTCTTTATAATATCATCTTATTTTTTCTTAATAACAATAAGATTTCATATTAAAAAGTACATTCGTAAAATTCTAAAAATCTATAAAAGAAATACATTTTTAAAATGAATATTATTATGAACTCGGTTCCTTACACTTAAGAGTTTGTAGGTAAATTACTCAAAACATTGTCCTACTAACAATATTATCCATTCAAATATTAAATATATTGAAAATAAAATAAATTAGACACTCATTATGGGCTTAAAAAACAAATCCATCGTTTACTTGGTCCCCAATATCAATGGCTAAAAGGGTAAACACAATAGTGACATTTATCTTAGAATATGCAACATCATATTGAATAATGCATACACATACTTGTTAATCCCACATGTAGGAGTTAGGAGTTATGATCATGTAAGAGTTTGTCCGTTGGGAGGATGGCAATGAGGGACCCTCTATTCAACTCAATCTCTGATGTGGTTGGCGCCAGGTCACCAAATACCCACTGGAAATAGGGTCACTGTTCTGGTTACAATACATCCGGGCTTCGAAAGTCCACTTGGCATAAGGGACTTTGTTTTTTGGTTACAGTTCTCTCGGGCTTCTCGGGGACTTCATGGAATAGATATTAGAAGACTGATTCATCGCATTTTATGAGAGGACAAGCGAGGCACATTACATACCACTGATCAAACCATTCTATCAGTGTTAGATCATGGCATTTATCTGCTCGACAGTCACTTAAACTCATCCAAAGACAAAGACAGTGAGCGGGCATGGCAGTTTATAGCTCGTTCAATGACTGTATGTGTGATAGAGTCTCTAAGGATACGTGTTGCCATAGTCATAAAGGTCCTTAGTTTTGCAAGACTTTTACTTATGCTTCAACTGTAAAATATTTATATCTTGTTGAAATAAGCAGTAGCTTTTCCCGTGAAAAAAAAAAGGAGTTATGATCAAGGAGGAATCATTCTTCAATGTAAGAGATGGAGATACTAGCATATTTGATGGGGTTGGATGATGAGGCCAATTAACTTACCTTTTCCATGTCACATTTGGAGCTACTAGCATATTTGATGGGGTTGGATGATGAGGCCAATTAACTTACCTTTTCCATGTCACATTTGTGATATGAGAGGTGTGACAAGTGGGATCTCCCATGTTGATGTCACGTAATTTCATTTGTGGAGGGCATGTGTATGTGACTTCACTCCCTTTCTCCTTTAACTAAAGATTGTTTTTTCCCATTTTAATCTTAGAATTGGTGTTTGGATCAATTTCGATATTAAGCCCCCTCATAACTTGACATAAGGATATAAATACAACGTTGAGTCCCATAGCCACTCCTTGGATGATTCTATTGTGCTTTGCATTTGCTAGATAATTTCCAAATTAGAGGGCATGGGTGATCATCGTTGAATCATTAATCATTACTACTCTTCAAATCCCTTTATTTTTTGTTTCAATGAGCCCTCATAAGGTTACAAATGTTTTAGCTTCATTGTTAGTGGATATCCCCCCTCTCTATGTGAAATCTAAGACCATATGTCCATCGGGTTCATAAATTACGCCCATCACACCTGCCTCCCACTTATGTGTGCATGGGTTTCGAATCGATACCTATAATCTCTCAGGATTGCAACCACATATTTGATTACACCTCCAAAGGTGACCCCATAGCCCATAGGAAAATCCCTCCGCGAAATTCAACTTTACATTGGTGAAAAACTCCTCTCTCCTCACCAATAAATCCAACCACTTTGGGTATTCAATCATTGAACTAATCCTCGAGTCTCTTTTTAATAAGAACAATCTCCTAAAATCCTCACTCTTCCTTAAATAAATTAGATGGAAAACAAATCAACCACTAACAACTAATAACTCCAAAATACTTGACCAAATTCAAATTTGTGACTTATAACCTCTTCATTAACAATATACCTTAAATGGACAATTTAACCAATTAAACTCCTCAAATTTTTTTAATAGCAATTTCCTATTAAATTTATTTTATAAATATTTTAACTTACAATCATTATTGTAAAATGTCTTGTAAGTAAAAAATCTACAAAGCATTACACCTTTTTATATGTACACAACGAATCTTTTCATTTTTACACTTATCATTTAATAAATACATAAGGATCCTTTTGCAAAACCTTTCAAAGTATAACTATTACTAAACCTACTTTTTGTGCCCCCCACTTATGTTCTCATCATGGCCCCTAAAATTGCGTGGAGGGTGTATACACCACACGTGAATATATTCTCATCGTGCCCCACTAATATTTGGCGGGGTACACAACATGTGAATGCTAATACAAGTGAAAATGTATGGAGTCCATCTAAGCTCCAAAATATCTAACTTTGTGAGATTCTCGGAATTAGATATTACAATGCCATTGTGACATTTGAACTTTGAAAAATTTAATAGGTGGCTTGGTATATATATACATCTGTCTGCCCACATGACTTCATCCTATATATCCATAATGGGATGAGGTTATCTATATATATATACTTATATTCTTACATAAAGATACATTTTTATTTAAAACAAGGGTTGTATGGCAATGCAATCACATTGAGTTAATTGAAAAATATGTTGAACAATGAAACTTAGTATATAACTAAATGCACCGTGAATATTTTTGTCAAAGATAATAATTGAAAGGTGTTTATTATTCAAAATGTATAATAAACCTTAAGCTATGAAACTACAATATTCATAAATATAATATAAAATATAATAATAAATAATATATTAAATAATAAATATAATATAAATATAATAATGCATAATAATAAATACATGGTACAACCTTTTATGTTTAGATGTGGTGATTGGTGAGATTAATTGATTATGTAAGTGGTACATATTTGAAAGATGTGAGGGACCAATAACACTTCAATTCTATCAACCAATTAGAAATAGAAATGAGAAACACAAATATTTTCATTATATCAAAATATATATTTGTTTTCCTATGTTAAACATTACATTGCATACACAAATTTATGGTAAAGGCAAATTAATGTCACATCAAAAAACAAACTCATTGCTATAATCCCACATCTGGGAGGGACTATAATATGTGATGAAAATATATATATATATATATATATATATATATATATATATATATATATATATATATATATAATGCGATTTATATGATAGAACTATAAATTTAGTATCATAATTAGGGTGATAGGTGTGGGGCATTATTTTTAATCTCAAGGAAAATTGTGAATTTAACTATATTTAGGGTTAGAGACATCCTCTAATAATCGAGCTAAAGCTTTGGTCTTGTTCTAAGATTTGCTTATCTTTAAGACAATGGAGATTGATAATCTTATTGTAATCGGGGAACCTTTTATCACAATTCACCAAATGCAAAGTTCCTCTGTCTTGCAAGATTCTATTATTTTCGAATTGATTTGAAGAATTCAAGTTGTAGTAACTTCTTTCAATTCTATTGAGATTTATCAATTGCTTCGAGCCCAAAATAGCCATGCAGATGTTATGGAAAACATTGGAACCTTGTTGAATTGTGGAATGATGTCAAAAAATAGGGAAATTTAGTATCATAATTAGGGTGATAGGTGTGGGGCATTATTTTTAATCTCAAGGAAAATTGTGAATTTAACTATATTTAGGGTTAGAGACATCCTCTAATAATCGAGCTAAAGCTTTGGTCTTGTTCTAAGATTTGCTTATCTTTAAGACAATGGAGATTGATAATCTTATTGTAATCGGGGAACCTTTTATCACAATTCACCAAATGCAAAGTTCCTCTGTCTTGCAAGATTCTATTATTTTCGAATTGATTTGAAGAATTCAAGTTGTAGTAACTTCTTTCAATTCTATTGAGATTTATCAATTGCTTCGAGCCCAAAATAGCCATGCAGATGTTATGGAAAACATTGGAACCTTGTTGAATTGTGGAATGATGTCAAAAAATAGGGCGGTCCCCTCCATGACATATCTCCCTTGTAACAATAGTTGCAAACTTAGGATGTGACATGCATCTCATGCTATTGGACAATTGACATTGGTATTTAAAGTCAACACAATGGAAATTAAGTTAGGCTCTCCCTTTTGTGCCTCCTCCTCTTTACTCCTAGCATGGTAGAGGAACGACTCTTAACTATGAATGGATATACAATAATGGCTTAGTGTCGAGTACCCTCTTCTTTGAACATACATAAACCTTGAAAAATTATAATAAACTCTACTTCATTGTTGATGGTTACGACTAATTTCCAAACAAATTCTACATCCCCTTATCTTTATAATCAAATATAACTCCCTTACTTTTATCACCCCTGATAAATATATTATTTTTAAAATAATTTTTTATATTTATTCCAATACCATAACATAATGAAGATGGACCATTCCTTTAATCTCTTATATTATCCATTAACTTCTCAATATCTCAAAGTTATATGTGAAGTAGGCATATGTAGAGGAGGTGAGAGGGCTCTGCGGCTAGGTTTTGCTAACCGCATCCTTGTATCCATGGAGATGGGCGAGAGGGGATGGGGGCAAGAGAGACGGAGAGGGCGAGGGAGAGGGTGTGGGCGAGGGATAGGGTGAGCGTGGGTGAGGGCTACCAGGGCGAGCAGGTTATGCAGCGCGACGGGTGTAGGGCGCTCGAGGGTCCTGCGGTGGTGCCAAAGGGTCTTTTCCCTACGGGCCTTGCAGTGTGGCAGTGTTATATGTCGTCTGTGGGCGAGCGTGGGATCTGTGGAAGATGGAGAAACGATACCCTATGGTCGTTGCCTCATGTTTGGGGTCATGCTTCTCCCTACTTCTACCAAAAACCAAGTTGTAACTCCGGATGTGAGGTGGTGTTTATTGTCAGAGCGTTGGTGGAGGCTTCTGGGTTATGTTGCAGTGGGTTTTTGTCTACTCGTTGGATTTTATGGACCCACATGACCTCTTCCTCCTTGGCTAGAAGAGGTTTTGGACCAGAGCTTTGAGGTCCACACTAGGGGCGTGTTGTGTTCTATTTAACACTTTGAGGTCCTTTGGGGGCATGCGGTGTTGGGTAAACACTTTGAGGTCCTTTGGGGGCATGCGGTGTTGGGTAAACACTTTGAGGTCCTTTGGGGGCGAGTGACATCTATTTTAGTTCTTTTCTGGTGTTTGTTGGGGTTTTTATCCCTATTTTGCTTCCCATTTTGCAGCCTGCGTGCTAGTTATGGTGACATTTTGGTTCTTATGGGGATGTAGTAGTTTATGTTTATGAGCATGGTCTATGGACTAGTTCAACTATGATCATCTGTATGGTCTTGGAGATGTAAAAAATTATATTTTCATTAATATAATTGAGCTAATTTTCTAGTAGGCATATAATATACTCTTTGAAGTAGACATATAATATACTCTCATTACGGTTTGTCTATATGTAATCTTATATATTATAAGAGTATAACATTATTCATTTTCATCGTTAGTCAACTTTTTTTTCCTTTTCATGTTCATAATGATTTTAGTGAAAATAATTATATTGTCTTAATTCTTCTAATTATAGGACCATTATGATTAGCCCCATTTTAGCTAAGTTATATGGAAGTATTTTGGAAAATAAGATCAACACATAGCTAGAAATCCATGGAAAAATAACTAGAGGCTGGGCTGGGTTTAGAGGTTACCATTTCAATGTGGACCACCTTGTTACATTTAGGATAATTGCAGAGGAGTGTCATAATGATAAAACTGATCTCCTTTGTTGTTTCGTTGATTTTAGAAAATATTTTGACATTGTTCCCATGAATAACCTCTGGAATAGGTTAGAAGAGCTTAAAGTCCCTTTCGAGTTAAGAGTTGTTGTAGTAAGGCTATATGAGAAAGTTATTGCCAAGTTTAGGAACACTAAGGGATGGTCGAAAGAAATTAACTGTAATATAGGAGTCAATAAAGGTTGTCCCCTATCCCCTACCCTTTTCGGTATCTATATTGATAAGTTAAAAGATTGTTTGGAGGACACATGTTGTTTTGGACCGACTCTCGCTAGTATAGTCATCATCCTCCTTCTTTATGTTGATGGTATTGTTCTTATGGCGAAGAGTCCCTATGACATAGGTAAGAAACTAATAACCCTCAAGGACTTATGCTATAACATGGGCATGAGTGTGAACTTTGACAAAACAAAGGTTATTATTATTAAATCCAAAAGGATCACCTATGATACCTGTGTTTATGACAACAATAGCTTGGAGGAAGTGCTTTCATACAAGTATCTTGGAATCGATATCCACCACAAACTCAGTTGGAACTATATCATTGACAAAACAATAAATGGAGGGTGAAAAGCTTATTATGGGCTCAAAAACAATTGTAAATCAACATACCTTTAGATTTGGGATAAATAAAAACTTTTCTTTCACACTTTCGTCACTCTAGTTATCTTATATGTATGTGAAGTTTGGGGTTGCAGTATATCTAGAGGATCCTGGAGAAAGATAGAACATATCCAAAAGAATTTCATAACTTATAATATCAAAATTAAGGGAAATACACCCTATCCTTCCTCCTCATGGAAGCAAGCCTTTCACCCATTGAGAGCATTTCTATGATTAGATACCTAACGTACAAGGACAAGATAAACAACATGGATGACAAGAGGATCCCCAAAATTGCTTCAAACTCTAGCCAAAACGACTAGCTACTCAAGCTGTGATGGCATAACGATGTCAAATCTTGGATAAATCGTTGAGGAATACAAGAAGAAGCCATCATGCAGAATATCGATAATATTACAAATATTATCACTTCTAAACTTAAGGAGAATATGTGGCGTGATAAGGGATTAGTGGATAAAAGGAAATTAAGATACTACAAGGAGGTGGTCAAACCTAATTTAGAAGATCAAAATTACCTCTCAGTTTTGAAAAGTGCAAAGAAGAAAATCAACATTGCTAAAATACGATCAAACTTTCACGAGCTACATAGTGAAACTAGGCATTGGACAACTCCCAAAACACCATGGGATGAGATAATCTATCACATTTGTGACACTAAGTGGGTAGAAGATGAAAAACACCTCCCCTTGCATTACCCCTCCTATACCCATATTAGATCCCAATTTAAAAATATCTTCCACATTATCGACCTTCCTAACCTCCTAAGTCATCAAAACTATGGTGATCTTGGAACACTTTTCTCAATGTTTTTTTACCATATAAATACAATTTTAAAGAAATAAATTGAAGTAATCTCTTACCTTCTTAAGGTTTGATAGACCAATTGGTCTCAGTGGACGTTCATCATCATCAAAACCATGGTGATCTTGGAACACTTTTCTCAATGTTTTTTTACCATAGAAATACAATTTTAAAGAAAGAAATTGAAGTAATTTCTTACCTTCTTAAGGTATGATAGACCAATTGGTCTCAGTGGACGTTCATCATCATCATCATTGATATATTTTCCTTCTATTTTCTTAATTGAAATTGAAATATAACATGTTTCAAAATGACTTAGAAATTAAATATGAGTGAATTCAGTAGGATTTGAAATTAAATACGAGTGAGTTGAGCATCTTCATTTAGAAGTTAAATATGAGTGAGTTGAGTAGGCTTTGAAATTAAATATGAGTGAGTTGAACATCCTCACAAAATGACTTAAAAGTGAAATATAAATCGATCAATAAAATATATTATCATTCTCCAAAATGTTTATAAAATTAATTAAAAATATGATTATTATTTAAAAAAATTAATTAATTTTAAAAATTTATAATATAAGATATTAAAAATTTTAGATTCATATTTAATGCAATTTAAATTAACACATAAACAAGAACTAGAACACACAACAAATAAACGGAAKCATACATTTTTTAAAASAAACAAACACATATAAGGAGGAACCAAATTTGCACAACCAACATTTAYATTAAGAATGCAAATTTCATAAGATTACATGCATATGCTTTGATGGKCTTCATCAACTACTCCAAATAATTATTGGATTAAATGTCTTTTCTCCAAATACTAATTATTGGATTAAATGTCCTTTCTCAAGTGTCGAGATTTGCAAAGGTAAGAGACATTAGATTTAAAGCTTAAATCAACAACCTAAATCTCCACTATGCATTAGCTACTAGAAAATGATCTCACATCAATATAAATGGCATTATTATTAGCCCCTACTTTGCAAGGAATATAGTTTTCGGCTAGCAATCAAACTTATTTGACTCTACTCTTGTTGAAACCATAGCCTCTACCAAAAATGTTATCGATAGCATTCACAACTATATGCATAATTTTAAGAATCCAAGTTTTAATGGAGCTTCTATAATTTATTTTTGTTTTTATAGTATTTTAGAGTATGATAATATTTGTTAAAATATTTCCATACATAAGATAAAGCATGATAAATGTATATCCAAATCACTAAATGTGTTTCCACATTGATAGGTTGTAGGTCGTTGCGGTGATTTTAATATAACTCTACAAGATTTAATAAAAGATTTTTTAAATATCACCTTGTAGCCACATAGTCACACAATCCACAATTTCATTATTCATATATACAGCAAATCCAATATAGACTTATATAAGTAGAACATTTCAAAATTGAAGGCATGAGTCACTATCCATTCAAGGAAGCTCATGTATTTTCCAATTACAAAGATATTTTTAAGAGTCTACTCTGAAGGATAGATGTATAGTTTGAAATATGGTTGTAGACACAATCGTCGTCTTCTTGTTGTTTTCAATCGTCATATTTCTCAATTAATAAGAAAAAATCATATGTAGAGAATATAAATTAGAAGATTAATACAACTCTTAGAATATGTCTCGGATATTAAAAATAAAAATAATAACATTAACAAATTTGTGAGAAAATGTTATGAAACTAAATTTTT
>SNQJ01S0005724.1:203296-218103 GCA_010110895.2 Picea sitchensis | reverse complement strand
AGTAAAAAATGATTATGGTCAAAACATTTCAATGGTGGTTTGAGTATCAGGGAGATGTGCAATTCCTTCTGTACTCAACTTGGACGTTAACCATCATCATCATCATAATATATATATATATATAAAGTTGATATATAACAATTGAAAGTAAAAAATGATTATGGTCAAAACATTTCAATGGTGGGTTGAGTATCAGGGAGATGTGCAATTCCTTCTGTACTCAACTTGGGGTTGAAATGTGTCATATATATATATATAACACAAAGTCATTATAACTTAATCCACATAGGTGAACTCTTATCACATAAACTAAATACTAAATATACCAGCATAGATCCATCTTAAATTTGGATCTATCATGTGCTGAGAGGCATCAAATCCTTTGAGATGCAAACGTTTCTTCAAATTTTGTAATCTAAAAAAATTTGCATCTCAAGGAATTTGATGCCTCTCAGTGCATGATAGATTTGTATTTAAGATGGATCTAAACTAGTAAATATTTAAATAAGAAAAAGTTTACAATATTCAAGGCTATCAACTTGTTTTCTATTGATACAATCTCAAGATCATGACATGTAATTGTATCATTGTTTGTAAATAAAATATGGTCACTTGGAATAACATGTACTAGTTAACCTATTTCCTTATATCAAATGAAAATTAACTCTTAACCAATCACAAAAAAATTGTGTTAATTGTTTATAAAATAATTTTATTTTAATAAAAAAAATATTGAATTATAATCTAATTAACTAAATATTAAACACATAATAGTTCAAAATATGATGGACGATATGTAATGATGACAATGATGAAAATATCGATCTCATGAGAGTAACAAAGGCCACTGCAGTGGCTATATCCCTGTCGAAATGCACTGTGCACATAAATGTGTGATTTGAGGAATCTCCAAGCATATTTGTAACGACTTTGTAATGACTAGATAGATCTAGTGGTCATCTAGACAATCCAATTGATCTATGATAAGGTAATAATGTTGAGAGCACCCCAAATTCCTATAAGGAACATTGCATGCATACCCACTAGTACCCTTTTATGTGGTACATGGAAGCGATGTTGCCTTATTTATCACCCCAATCGATTTGAAATACACCAATTTGGGGTATGGCTTAAGCCAACATCATTAATTTATTTAGTCAAATTACTATATCCGTCTTTCTAGATTTTGTAACATAATTAATCCAAAATCATTAATTTATTTAGTCAAATTGCTATATCGATCTTTCTATTTTTTTTTTTAACATAATTGTGATTATCTTATGGTTTTGTTAGATTTTGTGTAACAATTTTATTGTTAAAAAATATATATTTCTTTTTTAAAATTATAAATTATAAATTTAAATGTAAAATATATTATTTTTTATAAATTAAATAATAAAATTATTAAAAAAATAAAATAAAATCATTATACCTTATTTTATAAATAAAATGTCTCATTTAACAATATAATTTTGTTGATATCCATAATACAACATTATGACATTCAATTTCTTTATAATAAAAAAATATAATTATAAATAACTTTCTATAAAAAAAATTATAAAATAAATATACTAAATAGATTAAATCCTAAGGGCAACTAGTGAAACCAATAAAAACCATGCAAAGAACAATCACCCAAACTCCCATACATGTCTCTTGTATCACTTTTATGCCTTTACAACCAACACTAAATATATAATGCAAAGAACAATCACCCAAACTCCCATACATGTCTCTTTTATCACTTTTATGCCTTTACAACCAACACTAAATATATAATCATTTGGTGAGTCATTTTTGCGACCCATTCATGTCATTTTTAATTTTTGGAAAATGATACATAACCACTTGCCTACTTACACAAGATTTAGATCTTTTTTCCGAATAAACAATTTCATCCATATCATTATAATTATATAATTAATTTGTAGAACTTAATGTAATGTTTTCTGTGTAGGTATGATATATTTTTTTAATTTTATAGAGAATAAAATTAAAATAAAACCACATGATTCTCTTATGGATTAGAATTCCTACTTTAATTGTTTCTACTAATCTTTTAATGTTGTGGATAACATTCAAACTATTTTTTTTTATAGAGAAAGAATTTTTTTCTATAGATGACATAGAGTTTGGGGTTAAGTGCCTCACAAAAGGGAAAGTTAAGGACATCGAAGAGTGCCAAGTAGAAATCTTAAAAGTTGGAGGGTCTATCTGCATCCCTCATGTCCACAAGCTCTCCAATTTAGTAGTCAAGCGAGGCTTCCCTAAACCTTGAGCTTAGAGCCTCATTGTACATATTTTAAAAGTGAGGATAAAAACAATCCCTCTAATTATATGACCATTATGATTAGCCCCCTTTTTGTCAAGTATTATGGAATTATTTTGGAAAAGAAACCAACATATCACTAGAAAGTTGCGGAAAAAGAGCTAAAATCCAGGTCAGATATAGGAGCTATCATTCAATTGTGGACCACCTTGTTATGCTTAGGATCATTGTGGAGGAGTGTGGCAATAATAAAACCAATCTCTTATGTTGTTTTGATGACTTTAGAAAATATTTTGAACAATGCATAGGACTAACTAGTGGAATAGGTTAGAAGAGCTAAAACTTCCTTTCGAGTTGAGACTTGAGAGCCGTTGCGATAAGGTTGTATGAGAACGTTATTTACAAGCTTAGGAATGTTGAGGGATGGTCAAAAGAATTACTTATAACATAGGAGTTAAGCAAGGCTATCACCTATCCCCTACCCTTTTTGGCATATACATTGACAAGTTAGAGGGTTGTTTGGAAGAAGCAAGTTGTGTTGGCCAGACTCTTGCTGGTATAGTCATCTCCTTCTCCTTTACATTGATGTAATTGTTCTTATGACTATGAGTCCCTATGATCTCGACAAGCAACTAAAAGTACTCAAAGGGTTTCTTCTATTGTATAGGTATGATTGTTAACACTCACAAAATGAAGGTTATGATAATTAAATTCAAAAAGATAACTTACACTAAATTATTTCATGTGTGACAACAACATCTTGGAGGAAGTGACTTCATACAAATATCTTAGAATTGATCTTCATCATAAGATTAACTACAACTATAGCATTGAGAAAAGAATAAATGGAGGGTGAAAGGCTTATTATGGACTTGAAAATAATCGTAGTTCAACATAACTTTAGCTACGGGATAAGAAGAAAATCATCTTTGAGACTCTTGTAACTCTTGTTATCTTATATGGTTGTGAATTTTGGGGCTGCAACGTCTCTATAGAATTATGGAGAAAGATAGAGCAATTTCAAAAGTGTTTTATAATTTATAATCTCAAAATTAAAGACAATGCACCCTATCCTTTCCTCCTCATAGAAATGAGTCTTTCCCCCATTGAGAGTGTAACACACATGTTTCCCCCAACTTGTAATTAATCATAATTAGTGATTTCCATACAATGGCATGTAAATATTGTAAATGTATTATTGTGTAATTGCAAATGCCAAAAAATGATTGTGGGGTGAAGCCTTAAGTACAGGCTTTGATACCACTAGAGGAATGAGAGGAGGCCCTATTAAACTATATGACCTCAAGACTTATTCAGACTATTTCCCTTAGCCTCGATTTCAATGAAAATCAATTAATGAGATAGGTTTGTAGTTGAATAACCAACCACCCCAATGAATGGAAGTATGGAGGGCTACCAAAGGGTACATGAACCTGTCAGCTAGAGGATAGTAGGAAAGATCACCACGGGTCCCCATGATTGACCCATGAGTTTCCTTTTGACAAAAGAAGCATAAGGACAGGTCAAGAACCTTCCCAAGCCATGCATGCTAGAGAAGCACATGAGGTGCAAGAGAGGGGAAGAGCTCTGAGTTCTTGGGTGGAGAGAAGACCATACCCATAGGGTGTGAAGAAGAGTGATCAAGATGGAACAGAGAAGACCCCATGAGTTCCTGTTTGGAACACAAGAGGCATGCAAGCTTGATGTTTGTTGGAGAGAAATCCAGTTGGGAAGGCATCTGATAAACCCTGCGGGGGTCCTGAGTCCAATAGGAAGAAGGGGAGACTTATGTTGTTTCCAGAGAAGTGGAGGAGAGGAACCTCCTTGATCTAATTATTGACTTAATGAGTCAATAGTGAGAGGGTTCACTGGTGGTATCATGGATTAGCATGCGGGAGTGGACAAAATGCTAAGAGTGAATGCATATCCCCAGGAAGGTCTATGGTTAGGTGGAAAGGAGGTACCATGTGTCTGATTGAAGGTTGGTATGGGAATTGTAACATGCTCATTAATACATGTGTTTTGTAATTAAAATAAATGAATGATTCATTTATTACAGCCTTTGGATATATGATGCCTTTCTTGGATATAATCATGTTTCCATTTAGATGCAGTATGCATTGAATTGAAAGTGGTGGACTACAAGAAATATTTAAATCTTGAATGTTTGTCTCTTGTGTGAGAAAACATGTGATGATAAGTGGGCCTCTTGTGTGCAAGGGAAGGATGTTGCCAACAGCTAGCCTCAAAGGAATGATACCTTATCTATAATAGTGGCTCAAGGAGGCCAAAGAGGGTTGAGTTACCTCCTAGATTCCAAGCAAGTTAGGACTCTAAGTCCTCAAATGGTGCTTGTGTTGAAGGACATGAACCCAATAAAATAAAACAAATCAGGAAATAAAACCTGAGGAAGGTACACAATACACAAGAGACCTGATTCATTGGATTCCTTGGTGTAGGCTCATCACACCAAAGAAATTGCAGGAGGTCCTTTCTTTGTGTGTATCCATCAAAATGAAGGGGTAAAACCTACAGCAAAACCCGTTTTAACTTGCTCTTCTTTCTCTCAAAGTCTCCTCTCTTTGAATACAATGCTAAGCCAACATGCATGGCCATGTCACATTTCCCTCATAAAAAGAGGTTTCCTTCTAGGGACTTCCTAACAATCTCTGCTCGTTAGATCTAGATATAATGAATGGTCAGTTACAGTAAAATTATTATATACTTTACAGGCAGTTTTTGCTTAGGGCTTAAACCAGGCCCCTCCGAGGAGGAATCACTTTGAACCCACACTTGGGGCCCACTTATTCCTCAGGAGGGGTCTTCCCAGGACCCAGTAAGAGAGTACCCCTCTGCATTCCACGGTGATGGAAGAGTGTACATATGCAGGGTATAAATGCTAAATGGGTATAAACCGCATTTTGAAACCAAAGACCCTCTAAATGGGAAGATGTCCAGGGCTCCACAACCAACAATCTCCCACGCCGGGTACGATCTCAATGGCGCAGATTGCTGCTAATAATATTTTGGACTCTGAAGCTTCTTGGACCTGAAAGAATTCTCATCTTCATCTTCATTCACGAAGGTGTCCAGCTAAGGAGATGGAGCCTGCAAAAGGAATTTCAGTTTCTCTAGCCAGTTGCTCCTCTCTTTGTTAGCAACTTGTCTTCTGCGGATTACGTGCTGAGTGTGTATCTTTCTCGCGACTTCAGTTGTCATCACCTCTTCCAGGAAATGGATCGTGGTAATTTTATCCATGCAATACGTAGCAGTCATATCTTGAGATGGGCATTTGAGTTCTTTGCAAGAGTGAATAGTATGGGCTTTCATAATTAGAACCTATTGTCTCTCATGCTCAGTTCCTCCAGCAAGAGCATTAAGAATCCTTATCTTTACACTGAAAGCCTCACATGCCATGGCCGACAGCCTCTTGCCCTCTGTTGTTGAAAGGGAGTGAAACAACCTTTTTGAGTTCGAAATCCAACCTACATTTATTTCCACCTTCAGTAAAGGCCATGGTGCTCTCCACCTTCTATCTTTATCACATATACCAATCAGCATATCGCAGAAAGTGTTTGAACCTCCAAACCCTAATGCCAGGCCTCAAATGCAGGAATCCACTTTCATCCCAATGTTCTTTACAGGATTGTTCTGCTCCACAGCTCCCCTTTGCGTATGCCGTATAAAGTCGCCATGAGCAATTGCCATCCGGTACGCCATTTCTTGATGAATATGGGACGTTACGGACCAGCAGTCTCTCTCCATCCGTAATGTCGGACGCATTTCGCCAAATTAATTTGACGGCACAGCGAAAAGGTATACCTGGCGGCGTTTTGCGTGCCGTTCGCATCTCCAGCACGCTATGCTTTCACCGGGTCAATGCCAGGTTCCGTTTTCCCCATATTGCTGATACCATACCGGGATTTTCTTTGTCCCCAAATCCTTCTATACAACCAGATGAATTGACTGTTCTTTACAGGCATTTATCTCTTTCATATTGAATACACCCTTGTGCCATCTTCCATACAATGGCAAATCAATACCTTCCCGTTTTCATACTAAGAACAAAACCGGTGTTCAGACGACATCCTGTTTCCTTTCAATACTGTTCGTCGCCAAACTGCATCAGAGCTTGATTCACCACGCCTTGCGGGCTGCTTTGGGCCGTATGGCTCTTCCTCAGCTTTGCCAGATTCCTGCTACGGCCCTCATACCCTGTAAACATTTTATATCTTCCTCCAAATCCCATGGAGAAAGTTGTTTTCATCATTGTTCCAGTGAAATCTTCTCGCCCGCAAGACTTAAAATGATCCTGGTGAAGTCGTACAACAACGCTGAAGAAAATATTTCATCAAGAATCTATACGCTTTCTTTGCTTGCAGAGCCTTTATAACAAATTAAGCCTTGCCTCTTGCCTATCTCTTATTATTCCTTCAGCTTATAGGCCATTTATTCAAATGATTTTTCCGTAAATGATTCCGTCAGGATTTGCCGGAGTCGATTTCTCCTCTTGCTTGCCTCCACGCTTCTTTGAGTATCTGCACCGTTTCCTCTTCGCAACCTTTGGTTCTTCGCGAATTAGTCAACGATAAATAATATAATGGAGGAGTATTCGTTCGGGGGTATCACTTAACTTTGACCGAATCTTCTATAGCAAAGGGTGTTTGGGAATTTCTTTACGCTCCTCAGATTATGCATTTTGATTTTTGGTTTCGCTTTGCGCATGATTTCTTTTGATGATCATCAAGCATTGTATTCTTGATTTTTACCAACTTTCTGCATTTCTAATACGCAGCTGATCTTTCTTTGTACATGACCTTTTCTTTTAATATGACATCTCTACTCTAATGATTTTGTTATTTTCATAATCCCATAGCGATAACCAGAATCATTAACACCATATCAATAAAGGTATTCTGGATTTTATAAAGCTTTATTCTATTTTCTATCAATATGAATGAATGGCTTCTGACTGATTTTCAAAAGAATGGTTACCTTTTTCACGTCCATTTCATCTCTGGAATTCATCCAAAACTTGAAGGGATCCTCTTGTTTATTAAGTAAAACAACAATATCTACAACATCTGCCCAAAGCATGAAACTTCAACCTTATGCAAATCATACCTCCTTACACTCCGCAGTTATCCGCATTCATCCTTCGACACCCATTTTCTTTGTGGTATTTATTGGAGCTATTATCTTCTCTAGAATCCCATTTTATGAATATTAATCATCAAACTTTTTGCTACAGTATTCACCTCCATTTATCTGATCCGGGAACCCTTCAGAGCTTTTCTGTCTCATTTTCAACTAAAGTTTTCCGTTTCTTAAAAGTATAAAAAAATCAATTTTTTGGCCGAAGATCTCACCGATAAATGCCAAGTTTTCGTTGCATCATCAATAAAATGTTTTATAATAATAAATTACCAAGAGATGATGCAGAGTTGAGGTCCCATGCATCTGTAATGCACAAGCTCCTGGCACCTTTCATTCTTCTTTTCTTTAAGGCTTCAATTGAATATCTTTTATTTCCATAAACCTGATGCTCCTGAAGTCAAATCAATTTGTTTAAGATCGGCTTTATTAGATTTATTTTGTGAAGTATCACCCTTCTCACTCCATGTCCGACCTATGATGCCGATCTTTGTATCCTTCATAGAAGCTAAAGATATAGAAAGTGATATGTGGTATAAATACAATGTACCTACCTTCTCTCCTTTAAGCTATCCCGATGATCATACGATGACCTTCCCTCGATCTTATCGCATGAATATGGATATTAATTTTTCTTAAATCCTGCGATATATTACCTCTTTCAACAGCCATTGGTTTCCATTCGTTGCTTTATTTTACCTTTCAATTCAACAATTTTGCATGGTGCATCATCCGCCCCAAATGAACTGTCCAAAATCCGCAACTGAACATAATCTAGAAATGTTTCCTGTGGGGTGTAACAAGTGACCCTGAATCTACAGACTGAAATATTATTATCTACAAAGAAAGAATCCGGCATCTTGTAACACATCCTCACCTATTACATTTGGCTTTGATTCCTCTCCTGTTGTCCATCTCTTTGTTTCTTTGGAACTCTGCGATCTTTCTTCGGTCATCCTTTCTTCCCACAATTCAACACTCTATCTTTCCAAATAAGGATTTGGATTTTCCCTTCCTAAGGAATTCCCCACTGATTTCCACCGGAGCCTTTCCTCTATCCTTTTGTCTTCCCACATTCTCCGTGTTCGCGCATTTTGATGTCCTCGCAATGCTTTTCAATAGCATTTCCATCGCAGGATATTACC
This sequence comes from Picea sitchensis, assembly GCA_010110895.2. Lineage (NCBI taxonomy): Eukaryota > Viridiplantae > Streptophyta > Pinopsida > Pinales > Pinaceae > Picea > Picea sitchensis. The sequence goes on along the minus strand of SNQJ01S0005724.1, from coordinate 209,532 downwards.
AACAGCATCATCATTTTAAAATCGCTGAAGACGGAGGCGAGTTACTACGATACTGACCGAAGCCGTTCCTTTCCAGAAGTGAGCACAGATTAGAAGGCCCTGACTCATCATCCAAAGTCCGCTTTCGAGGAACAGTTGATTAGTAACCATATTAAATTCATTTAAATGATCACAACCGATTACCTTAGACATCTTCGCGAAGCCGAGCAATCTCTTCCATTAGAAAGAAATGTAATACGTATTATTGGTGTAGAGTTTTTCATACGATTTGGCCAGCGCGTCCATCAAACCCTTCAAGTTGTCTTTCTTTTGAGATGTAGAAGCTGCCCGTATTGCCGAGGGCTCCAGCCATCATAGTTCTTAGAGCCTTTACGTAAAAGTCTCATTCTTTGTGCTTTCATGGCGCTGAAGCCTTTGCTGCTCCATCAATGGTAGGAATGATCCTTAAATTATAAATAATCTTTAATACGCATCTTCACTATTACGTAGTTTGGCGTTAAATTTCATATTCGGCTTTCCATCTTCCAATTTATCGCCAGACAGAACCCTCTTTCTGCCGTTATGCGCTGATACGATTGTTTAGAAAAAGGACAGCGAACAGCAAATAAAACAATCAGAAACAAACGCCAGACATACACAATGAAGCCGATTCACGTGGATTACTGATGTGGGCTGCGTCCACCGGTAATTGCGAGTCCTTTCTTTGCTTCATTATCCGGCCGACAGAGAGGATACAACCTACTGCGGAAACCACCATTTTGCTTCTGCTTTCTCCTCACGGTATCCTACCAGAATGCAATGCTGCGTAACGCCAGCCGCAATGCATTTCCTCTTAAAGAGAGGTTTTTATGGCGAAAAACCTAACATAATCTATCAGAATTTAAGATGGAGCCTTATAATGAATGATCCATACACAGTAAATTCAAAATATACTTTTACAAAGGCCGGTACGCCGGAACCTTTGCCCGGGTCCACTTACCCGGACCTCCGCGGAGGTACCCTCTGCGCCTCCCTCTTGATGGGAAAATTAATACACTTCCGGTGCTCGATAATTCATGGGGTATCGACACGGGTAGAAGATGAAGACCTCTAAATCAGGAAGATAATCAGGCTCACAACCAACAGCTTGTTTTGGATTAACTAAACATAAACTGCACGCCAGCCTGTTATCGCAGGGGAAAAACACTTCGATTTACATTTCTACTTCCTTCCGCAGGTAGTGGGGACTCAATAGATCGATGATTACGTAGAGTTGGGTCAGATCTCGGTTGTCTATTGATGAGATATACCGCCAATTTACGTAAAACCAATAGGACCAATTTTAGTGAGAAAGAAACATTGATCCTTAATTTTTGAGATGGACCAGTCCAGTCATTGAAAAAATCTGTGCAATTGACTATTGATCGAGGGTCGTTAGATCCACGGGGACGAATATCTTAGCCATAGATCTTCAAAAATCTCAGGAGGGTTGGCGTCCTAGAGTACTAGAGCACGGTTCTTATACAGGATAATTCTGGATAAACCCTTTGGATATCACGATCTCCAGAGTAATCCGGGCATCGAGTTCCATTATTGGATTCCCTGCTATAGTTACATAAATAAGATAGATGGGGTGAATAAAGAGACATCATGGTGACTAGTGTGCCAGGTATTGTAACCTGGTGTACGAGTTGTACAATCCTGCACAGTTGGATGGAGTGGAGTGTGGGCCACGGTCAAACCAATCTCTCTACGTAGACATTTTTGAAATTTGATCGTCGATCCATTTTAGAGATCTTGAATTATTTGGGAAATCAATTAATAAGGCTTAGAATCATTAATCCCAAGGATTAGCGTGAATTAAATATCTTGTAATCCTGGGGATTAACGTAATTATTAATGATCTCATAATCACCATACGATGGACCCTGGGGAGTTTAAGGGTTCAGGATATCAGTAAAGAGTTGTAGTCACGATGTCCACGGTTACCTAGTGATGACATGTGTCATCAGCCAGTTCCACCCGAAGGGACCAATTCACCGTCAATCGCAATCAGTCAGGACCATTAGTCCCTTCTTCATCAAACCTCTTGTGATGGACCACCGAAAACTTGGGCCGTGTTGGAACCACTCCATGGCCATCTGCATTGAAGACTATCACATCTCGATGTGACATATGCGGCTGATGGACTCTCAATGTCATTATACTTAACACCTGTGCTCAGTGAGATCGTGATATAAAGGATAAATGAATCTGTTAATTGATGATCAATCCTCAAATGCGATCAGCTAAAATACTACAATGCTTGAAGAGTCCAGAATGGTCATTAATAGATGCTATAGATATTAAACATATATGGCGTGGAGAACCATGCTAATCTGCTGGCGATACCATTGCTATGACATCGATTTGGCACATTTGGAAGAATATCCAAGTGGAAAATCGGTGCACCATATCATGAGTAATCTGATGCCCGTGTCATACCAGTGGCAGCGGATCGAGACATGCCTCGAGTTCCAATTGTATCCCGGATTATGGACCACGGAGGTTTTGGGAAATACGTACAAAAGTAGTGCCGATGAAGTCGTGCACAGATCCAATATCACCATTCAATGAATAGAGTAAATAGACAAAATTAATGATGCTGCCCGTTCTGGGAAACAGGCCTTGTGACCAGTCATATCCGCGTGGCCCGTGGGAGAATTACCTTGTCATTGTAGGCATGGCATGTCCGAGTGCAGCATTTTAAAGTAGAGCTCAGGGAAAATGTGTACCCGCATTATCATGAGGCTGAACGTGGCATGTCATGCCGCAGATTAAGAAAAAAGTGGCATGATATGGGACTTCATGTGGGGCGTAACTCTTGGATCCAAATTTTAGGACTATATATAGAACCGCCGAAGGCTAAGGCCCCTGATCCGAAGCGACCCAAGGACAGTGTCATTTTATTTGTTGAAGTGGAGTCTTAGGAGAATGTCTAATAGCGATGCGTATTACAAAGGTGGGGCTGGTAGGCCAGGAGACTCGGTGATGGGTTAGTGGCGGGTGCCATGCCATTTATAGAGAAGTAACCGCGTCCATATTAAAGGTGATGTATTATGATATATTTCCCGTTGGATGATATGGGTGATGTAGGAGGCCACATATGAGTTTAAGAACCTTTGGCCATTGGCTATTATAAACTTCAAAGGCCATCTTGTTTGATCGGGCTATTTTGAAGAAACCCCATAGTCATTGGAAATATCTAGATGAAGAGAAAGATATGGTGTCCTTGCAAATGGATTTGAGGGAGGTTTAGGAAAGGAAAAATTAATACCCATCCTTAAAAGGAATTGCCAGGGGAGTTAGGTGTATTCAAGGCGATGTCAGACATGAGGATTTCAAATGCTAGGCTTGTATGGGCAGGAGAAAGAAATCATGAAATTTGGCATAATAAGGCTAAGATGATCTTGTTTGAAGTAATACTATGTGTTTAAAAAGCTTGATTATTATCTACATATGTTCCTCGAGGAGGGGAATAACAAATTGAAACTATACCTAAAAAATGTTAGCTGAAATGGAAAAATATTGGCCTGTAGGGGTTGTATGAGTCCATACAATGAATGAATTAGTAGTTATAACACTTCTGTCGGCATGGGAGATTGGGCCTCACACGCAGTGCCTTGATTGTTGTTTATATAAGGGCTAAGACCTTTATGGAAAATCTCTTTTGGTTAAATAAATTTGGTATGGATTGATAGAAGCCTTAGTAGTAATAATTATTTCTTTGGCAAGATTAAACCATATACTATATATATATATATATATATATATATATATATATATATATATATATATATATATATATATATATAACCAAATCATGATCAACCGATGTATTAATTTAGCAAGGTCAATTTACTTGACATGTAATGAATAAAACTTGTTGTTGGAATGACCTAATTAAGCAAGGGAAAGAAGAGTCCTTTGGATTATTACTAATCCTCATAAAAGAAGGGAAATAACTTAAACATATGAGATAGTTTGAGATCATGGTTGTGTTAAGAAGATGTATATGAATATTTGTCTATGCATGAATACCAAAAGGAGAAGATAGTTGAAGAATAATGCATCGTGAGGCATGGAGTAAAATCAGCAGTGCACAAGGATGCTGTCATAATGCATATGCGTGTGGAGACCGATGGTAAATTTGTAAGGTCAATTTACTTGACATGTAATGAATAAAACTTGTTGTTGGAATGACCTAATTAAGCAAGGGAAAGAAGAGTCCTTTGGATTGTTACTAATCCTCATAAAAGAGGGGAAATAACTTAAACATATGAGATAGTTTGAGATCATGGTTGTGTTAAGAAGATGTATATGAATATTTGTCTATGCATGTGAATGCAAAAGGAAGATAGTTGAAGAATATATGCATCGTGAGCATGGGTAAAATGCTTGGTGCACAAGGATATGTCGTAATGCATATGGTAATGAGTAAGTGTGTATGTAACATGTAAATAGACATTTCATAACCTATGGTAGGTTATAAGAAATGGTCTACTGATGGACCTTTTAGATGAGGGTGACCTGATGTTAGCAGGGAAATTAACAAAATGAATTAAATGTTGGTAATTTTGTTTCCTATTGCTTTATGAGGATAGGGTTGTAATGATAAATTAAAGACTGATATAAGGACTAACCAAGGTAGTGTTGGAGCATTACTAGATTACCAATGGGTCAGATTAACATCCAGTGGTGGATGATGACAATGATACATGAATGGTTGGGTATGCTCATATAGTAATGAAAGGGAATCCAATAAATGGTTTCCCTGATAAAGGGCTATTGACCAAGAATGGTTGAGACATGAAATAAAGATGGAATTGGGAATTTTGTTACTGTGGGTAGTACTATAATTACCTACTTAAGTTTTTGAATTGTGGATTGATTTTGTAACAGAAGAGAAAGAGTGGTTTCTTTTTGGTTGTTGCCATGAAGAGAAGGCAACATAGTGAAGAATATTCCTATGAGACTTGTCATAAGAATGGCTATAAGATATCTTGGAGGAATTATATGGATGTTAGAAATGTCCTTGTGATCCATGTGGATATCGGTGGCCACCCACCTTTTTTGACTGGCTCAAAACAATTTTTTGGCAATTTTGGCAATTTACTATTTTTAGCAGTTTTTAACTTCTAGGGCCATTTTGAGGGCCTAAAGGAAGGTTTTTCTATATTGAGGTTCTCAATGATATTCAAAGGCATTATTGAGCCCCCAAAAAAAATCTCCTTGACGATACCTTTCCAACGAGCTATCATACGCCTAAAACGGAGATCGTATGCAAAAGTTACGACCCTGGGAAGTTGATGTACTAACTTACCCAAACGGGGCCCACATGACTTTTGGTGCTTCATCTCCTAGGGTTAGGTTTTTGGATGTCTAGGTTTTTTGGCATTCCTGCTTATTGTAAAATGCCTTCAGAGCCTCATTGTAATCATCTTCTTGCGAATGCGAGTAGCTGTCACATCTCTTCTCAGAGATAAGCTGCCACTATTCTAGCGAGTCTTTCACTCTGTATTTTTACAGTCTCTGTACATTTATTTCATTAATAGAAATCGTGTATTACTGTATCTTTGTGTTTATGGTTGCATATTTGATATATTTCTGTTATATTATTGGATATACATGATATCTCTGTGCATTTCTTTATTATATCTCCGCTCTCGTTTCGTGTCGAAAATAATCCGGATCACCTTGTGTGTGAATGACATGGAAAAAGGGGTGCAGGTAGTGAACTTGTGCGTTGAATATCTAGGTATGTAAGAATATTCTTGAGTGCATGAAGTAAATGCACATACATGATATATAGATGTACACATGCTTAAAAGGCACGATATGACTGCATAAACAAGTACACCGTGAGGGAAGATTTGTACTTTCCTAGATTGGATAATGCCTTAGATGCATGGTTGATCCTATGTATAAGGGTTTGAACTATTCATTTAAAATACTAACTTGAGGAGGATGTGTTCCATTTTCCTCGGGGAAAAGCTACAAAAAATTGTTGAAAGAATAAATGAGCAGGAATGATCTGTTATTGTAATAGAAGGAAACATGATTATGCCTTTGAGCATTGCACGAGGATGATTGTGAATAATCGTGAGTTAAAATGATATTAAAGTAGAGATGCATGGAAACTGTGAAGTGTGCCAGTGGTGGATACACACACCATGCTAATGCATGTGATTAAGTGCTTGGAAGCACAACTTGAAAGC
>SNQJ01S0005724.1:173329-203286 GCA_010110895.2 Picea sitchensis | reverse complement strand
AATAATTATTACTACTAAGGCTTCTATCAATCCATACCAAATTTATTTAACCAAAAGGGATTTTCCATAAGGGTCTTAGCCCTTATATAAACAACCATCATAATTGCAGGAGGCTCCAACTTCCCATGCTGACAGGAAGTGTTATAACTACCAATTCATTCATTGCATGGACTCATACAACCCCATAACAATATTTTTCCATTTCAGCCAACATTTTTTAGGTATAGTTTCAATTTGTTATTCCCCTCCTCGAGGAACATATGTAGATAATAATCAAGCTTTTTAAACACATAGTATTACTTCAAACAAGATCATCTTAGCCTTATTATGCCAGCCCTATGATTTTCTTCTGGCCCATACAAGCCTAGTATTTGAACCATGCTCTGATACTGCCTGTAACACACCTAACCCCCCTAAGTACCCTTTTAAGGGATGGGGTATTAATTTTTTTCCTTTCCTAAACCTCCTCAAATCCATTTAAAAGTGACACCATATTCTTCTTCTCATCGAGATATTTCCAATGACTATAAGTTTTCTCAAAACAGAGCTCTGGATCAAACAGTATGGCCCTTTGAAGTTTATGGGTTAGTCAATGGCCAAAGGCCTCTAAACTGCCATGTGGCCTCCACATCACCCATATCATCCAACGTGGGAAAACATATCATAATACATCACCCTTTAACATGGACGTGGTTACTTTCATAGGCATTGGCATGGCACCTGCCACCTAACCCACTGAGCCCTTGGCCTACCAGGCCCCGACCCTTTGTACGTTTAACGTTGTATTGCACATTCTCCCAAGACCCACTCTCATCAAATAATGACACCGGTCCTTGGGTCGTCGGGACCGTGGGCCTCGAGCCTTCTATGTTCTACATAGTCCTAAAATTCTTGATCCAAGATGAGTTGGCGTCTCACACATGAAGTCCTATATTATCATGCCACTTTTCTTGACCATGGCATGACACATGGCCAATGTCACCTCATGACACGTGGTACACATTTTCCCCATGGAGCTCTGCCTTAAAATGTTAAAATAACTTGACACATGCCATGCTCACAATGTGACAAGTGTACCTCCCACGTGGGCCGACGTGACATACACATCATCACAGTGCCCAAGGTTTTCCCAACGGGGCATTGACACTTGTCCACTTCCTATTCATTGAATGATGCCATATTGGATCTACCAGGCATCGACTATCGACCATTTTTGTAAGGCCTATTTCCCAAAACCTCCAGGTGGTCCACAATCTGGGATACAATTGGAATCCTGAGGCATGTGTCCCTATCTGGTCATGCCACCTGGCATGACACGTGGCACTCGTACCACTCGACATGTGGCACTGATTTCCCACCTGGATCTTCGTCCAAATGTGCCAAATCGATGTCACATGTGGCATCACAAATTTGTGACACATGGCCCTCCCACGTCACGACATGTGGGCCATTCATAGCACGACACGTAATTATCGGGACCTTCCAAGCATTGTAGTGGCTTGAAGGATCAGACGATGGAGATTGGATCATCAATTAACAGATCTGCTCATCTCGACGGATCTCAGACTTCAGCGAGTTATCATATGTTGGGAAGTATAATACATATTGAGAGTCCGACGTCGAGATATGTCACACTGATGTGATAGTCTTCTCACGAGACAACATGTGGAGCAAAAGGTTCCAACACGCTCCAAGTTTCGTGGTGGTCCACAACAAGAGTTTGGTTTAGTTAAAGGGGATCAATGGTCCAAATTGGATCAGTGATTAAGATTGACGGTGGAATTTGTCCCTCGTGTGAAATCTGAAGGATGACACATGTCATCACTAGGTAACCGTGGACATCGTGACTACAACTCTTTACTGATATCCTGAACCCTTAAACTCCCCAGGGTCCATCGTATGGTGATTATGAGATCATTAATAATTACGTTAATCCCCAGGATTACAAGATATTTAATTACGTTAATCCTTGGGATTACGATTCCTAAGCCTTATTAATGGATTTCAACAACTAAGATCTCTAGGCCAGTAGATCTGACGACCGAAATTTCAAAAATGTCGATGTAGAGAGATTAAGCCTATCAGGGCCCACACTCCACTCATCTGCAACCAGGTGTGGACAGGTGTCAACCCCGTGGCACTGTGGTTGTCAATTTGGCACACTACGTCACCATGATGTCTCTCTCTCTCTTTATCACTCTATCTATCTTGCTTATGTAACGAGGCAGGGAACCAGGGGCTGGAACCCTGATGCCTGGATATCGGATATCAGGACATCCAAAGGGGTTTATCCTTAGAATTATCCCAAGGTCTGGTGCTCTAGTACTCTAGGACGCTAAACTCCCTCCTGAGATTTTTGAAGATCTATGGCTAAGATATTCGTCCCCGTGGATCTAACGACCCTCGATCAATAGTCAATTGCACAGATTTTTTCAATGACTGGACTGGTCCATCTCTTGGGCAGTCAAGATCAATACTTTTCCCTCGACGAAAATTGGTCCTCATTGTTTTACGGGTAAATTTCAAGGGTGATATCCTATCAATAGACAACTGAGATCTATTCCAACTCACGAATCAATGACTATTGAGTCTCATCACTCATGTAGCGATGTAGAAATGTAAATCGGAAGTGTTTTTCCTTGATAACAAGGCGAAGGGTTACAGTTAGTTAATCCAAAACAAGTTGTTGGTTGTGGAGCTTGATTATCTTCCTGATTTAGAGGTCTTTCACTTTCAGCCGTGTTTATACCCCATGAATTATTTACACCCTAGAAGTATGTACACTCTTCCACGCAGGGGAGTGCAGAGGGGGGGTACCCCCTCTGTGAGGTCTGGGGGCAAGTGGACCCCAAGTGGGGGTTCGGGGGCGAAGCTCCCGAAGCAAAAATTGCCTTGTAAAAGTATATTTTAATTTCATTGTAAATATGGATCATTCATTATAAGGTCGCAGATCTAACGATAGAGATTATGTTAGGGTTTTTTGCCCTAGAAGGCAACCCTCTTTTAAGAGGGAAATGTATTGCGGCTATGTATGTTGGCGAGTATTGTATTCTGAGAGAGGATACTGTGAGAGAAAGAAGAGGAAGTTACAGCGGGTTTTGCTATAGGTTGTATCCCTTCATTTTGCTGGATAATAATAAAGAAAGGACCTGGCAATTGCTCTGGTGGACGTAGCCCACACTGGGTGAACCACGTAAATCTGTGTCTCTCTTGTATTGTGTATGTTCTATGTTTTATTTCTGCATTTGTTTTATTTTATTGCTCCGCGGTCCTGTTTTTTCTAACAACTGGTATCAAAGCATAAGGTAACTCGCAGGAAAAGAGGGTTCCTGGTTCAAGTGGGAGCAATTTCGGAAGATGGAAAGTTTAGGGTCAAGAAATTTAACGGCCAAAACTACCAGTTATGGAAGATGGAAAGTTTAGGGTCGTTGTAAATTTAACTACTTCAAACTACCGCTTATGGAAGATGCAGATGGAAGATTATTTATATCGGCGATCTATTCCTACCATTGAGTCGTGGGATGAGCAAAGAAGCCTACGCCAAGGAAGACAAAGAATGGGAGATTCTGACGTAGTTGGCCTAAGAACTATATATTGAGCCCCGGCAAATACGTTGGCTTTCAATATCCCAAAAGAAAGACAACTAAGGGTTTGATGGATCGCCAAGCATAAATTGTATGAAAACCCTGTTCAATAAGGTATTTCTAATGAAGAGATTGTTTACTATGAAGATGTCTGAAGGTGTAATCAAGGCATCATTTAAATGAATTTAATATACTAATCAACTAAGTTCTGTAGTATGGACTTGATGATGAGTTTAGGGCTCTTCTAATCTTGTGCTCATTTCTAGAAAGTTGGAATGGCTTGGTCATGGTCGTAAGTAACTGTCAGTTCAAATACTTTAAAATTTGATGATGTTGTTGGTATTATCCTTTAGTGAGGAAATGCATGGAAAAGCACAGGTGAGACATCATGTAATGTGTTGAACATGGAGAAGAGGGGAAGCACAAAGGATAGAGGAAAGGGATCATGAAACCATAGGAATTTAGGAAGGGCAGATCCAAAATCCAGACTTGGAAAGATAGAGAGGTTAAATTGTGGGAAGAAAGGACCAAGAAAGACCCAGTATTCAAAGAAACAAAGAGATGGATGTCAGGAGAAATCAGAAGCAAATGTGTAATAGGTGATGTGTTACAAGATGCTTCGTGATTCTTCTTTTGTGATATATTTCCTGAAGTCTCTGGGTAGTAGATTCAGGGCTTCATTTCATGCCACAATCCCATAGGATTATGTTCAAGGTGACGGGTCAGTTCATATTTGGGTGATGATGCACTAAGCAAAATTGTTGGAATGGGAAAAGGGAAAAATAAACGGAAACCACAATGGTTGTTGAAAGAGGTGATATATGTTCCATATTTGAGAAGAAACCTAATTTCAATAGGGCAGTTGGAAAGAAGGTTGTATATCCATAATGCATAAGACGGGAAGGTCATCAAAGGATCGCCTGGTGATAGCTTAAAGGAGAGAAGGTATCAGGATATGTACTAGTAATACCGACTCTCTATATCTTCATTTCTAGCTGTGACGTGGATACACAAAGACTGTGGCATCATATAGGTCGGGACAAGGAGTGAGAAGGGTATGCTGCAAGATACTTCATACAAAATAATTTTTTTGCCTGATCTTAAACAAATTGTTTTGGACTCTGTGAGCATTGTGTTTATGGAAACAAAAGAGTGTCAGATTTCCTAGTCTTAAAAGAAAAGAAGAATGAAAAGGTTAGAGCTTGTGCATACAGATGTATGGGACCAACTCGTGTGATCAATAATTTTGCGGCTCTTTATTATTATGTTACTTTTATTGATGATGCAACTAGAAAACTTTGGGTTTATTGCATTCACAAAAAAATATGATTTTTTATACTTTTAAGAAATGGAAAGTTTAGTTGATAGACAGAAAAGTTTGAAGTGTCTCGCATCAGATAATGGAGGTGAATATCGTAGCAAGGAGTTTGATGATTTCCATTCATACCATGATTCTTAGAGAAGATAGCCTAACACCACAAGAAAATGGTGTGTTTAAAGGAGCTGAACAGACAATCATGGAGTGCAAGGAGTATGAGATTGCATGTTGGTTTTCCTATATAGTTATGGGTAGATGTTGTAAATACTATTGTTTACTCAATAAACAGAGGACCTTCAAGCTCTTGGATGGTAGAATCCCAGAGGATGAATGGACAGGAAAAAAAAAGGTAAACTATTCTTTTGAAAACTCGGCCAAAGCGATTTGTCCATATTGATAAAGAAATAGAACAAAGCTTGAGGCAAAATCCAGAAGTGTACCTTTATTGATATGGTGTTAATGATTTGCTATCATTATGGGATTATGAAAATAACAAAATCATTAGGAGTAGAGATGCCAAGTATTCAATGAAAAAGGTCATGTACAAAGATCGCTTGCAGGGAAAGAAACAGGAAAAAAAAATACACAATGCTTGATGATATCGGTGAAATCTTAAAGGAACCCAAACAAAATGTACAACTAGAGGGAGCAAATAGGTAATTCCTCAAACACCTAGTGTTGTTAGAAGATCTACTCAAAGTTAAGTATACTCCAACCATACTCCTATATTATATTATTTATTGTTGATCAGATTCTGGTGAACCAAAAATGTTATGAAGAGGAAATGCAGTAGACACCAAAAAAGAAGTGGAGAAAGGCATAAAAGAGTCGGGATTCCTGCTAAAATAAACTGCACTTGGAACTCTGTTTAGCTGTCATGGAAAAAATCAAGGAATTCGGTTTACAAGTTGAAGGAATATGGAGGAGGAAAAGAGGTACAAGGCTAGGGACTTGAAAGCAGAAAGGGGTTTGCACAAAAGAAAGGTGTAAAGGATTTTGATGAAATATTTTCCTCATGTTGTTAAAAATGACTTCAATTAGACTATTTTTAAGTCTTGTGGCAGAGAAGATTTTCGATCTTGAACAAGCTAGATGTAAAACATCTTTTCTCCATGGGGATTTGGGAGGCCAAGAGTATTTCAGCATGCAAATGCAGCTGTCACATGGGTATGAGGTCAAAGTAAAGGAGAATTTGGTACATGTGTTGAGGAAGAGCTATGGCCTAAAGTAAGCTCCAAGGAAGTGGTATCCTAAGTTTGACAGTTTATGACGTAATGTGGTTATAATAGATGTCATTCGGATCACAGTGTTTATTTTAGGTACATGAAAATGGAAGCATTATCTTGTTTGTATGTAGATGGTGCTGGTGTGGTCTAATATGGTGGATATAAATGCTCAAGAAGAAATTAGCCAATCTATTTAAGGACAGCTGATTTCCAAGGATGCAAAGAAAACTTGGTATGAGAATAACAAGAGACAGAAAATCGCAAATTGACATTGTCTCTGTGGTGAGTACACAGAAGGTGTTGAGACGCTAATGCAAAACCGCTAGTACACCTTTACGCCTATCACCAATTCAAGGAAATGTGTCCCAAGACACTGTGAGGAGATAGAATACATGTCCGTATCCCATATTCATCGCTAGTTGGTACTTTGATGTATGCAATGGTTTGCAATAAGACCGATATTGCACATGCAAAGGAGTTGTGGAGTGTATGAACAATCCAGGTAAAGAACATTGGGAGGTATGAAAGTGGATTCTCGTGTATTTGAGAGGTACTACTAATACGGACTATGTTTTGGCGGGTTCAAACACTTTTCATGTGGATATGTTGATTAAAGATATGCGTGATAAAGATAGCAGGAGGAGCAATACTGTGGTGCATGTTTTTACCATAGGTGGAACAACAAGAAAGTTGGATTTCGAAACTCCAAAAGGTTGTTTCACTCTCAACAACAGGTGTAGGCATGTTGTCGCCACAGAGGCTAAAGGGGTAAATAAATGATTTGTTACAAAGTTTTATGGAGGAATTGGGAAAGAAGTAGGAGAACAATAGGTTCTACTATGAAAGTCAGAGTGTTACATCTTTGTAAAGAACCTTCAGCCTTCCATTCAAGACTGTACATTGAGGTACCCACTTCATAATGAGATCCGCCTTTGAAGATGGATGAAATAATTGAAGTTGAAAAGATAATACCACTCCAGCTTCTAATCCCGCATATGCTTAACAAAGAGAGTAAATCAAGGAGAAATCGAAGTTCACTATTTATTGGTCTTCAAGAATGAAGATAAGATGAGAAATTTTCCGTGTCCAAGAAGGTCTGGGAATCCAAAGATATATAGCAAAGTTGTTGAGATCACTCAAGGGGAGATTGTTGGCGTTGTGGAGCCTGATTATCTTCCTTGGATTTTAGGAGGTTCCTACTTTCAAGCGTGCATTATACCCCATGAAGTATTTACACCTGTGGCATGTGTACACTCTTCCACGCTTGGGAGTGCAAAGGGGAGGTACCCCTGACGTGGGTCCTGGGTTATCCCCTGATGGGGGTCCGGGGGTGCGGGCCCCAAGGTGGGTTCTGGGGCAGCATCTCCCGATAGAATGCTGAGCTAAGCCCTCAAGCAAAACCTACTTCTAAAAGTATATTGTAATTTTCATTGTAAATATGGACCATACATTATATAACGCAGATTTAACCATAGAGATTATGTTAGGGGTTTTTTCCTAAAAAACCCTCTATGAGGGAAATAGCCATGCTATGCATTATGGCTAGCATTGTATTCTGAGAGATGAGGACTCTTGTGAGAGAAAGAAGAGGGAAGTTACAGCGGGTTTTGGTCAGAGGGTTGTATCCATTCATTTTGATTGATAATAATAAAGAAAGGACCCTGGCAATTTCTTTTGCGGATCGAAATTACTAATCGGGCAGAACCACTTAAATTGCGGTTCTCTCTGTATTGTGTACCTTCATTTTATTTCCCATTTGTTTTATTTGCTGTTCAAGGTCCTGCTTTTCTAACACAAGCACCATTTGAGGACTTAGAGTCCTAACTTGCTTGGAATCTAGGAGGTAACTCAACCCTCTTTGGCCTCCTTGAGCCACTATTATAGATAAGGTGTCATTCCTTTGAGGAAGAAGGTTACAACACTTCCTTCCTTACACAAGAGGCCCAATAAGACTATCATATGTTTTTCCACACAAGAGACAAAACATTCAGTATTTCAACTTTCTTACAGGTCCAACACTATTCATGTACACAGACTTGTAAATGGAACATGATTATATCCAAGTAGCAGACTCATATATCCAAGCATAATGAAAATGAAATCATTCATTTATTTAATTATACAAAACACATGTATTACTTATATGTTACAATTTACAACCAACCAACTCCACTATGGGTGTCCTCCTTTCCACCCAACCATAGACTCGATGCATTCACTCTTAGCATTTTGTCCACCCTCATGCTAATCCATGATACCACAATGTGAATCCTCTCACTATGGACTCATTAAGTCAATAATTAGATCAAGGAGGTTCCTCTCCTCCACCTCTCCTCGAAACAACATAAGTCTCCCCTCTTCCTATTGGACCTGGGGACCTGTGGTTTATCATATGCATTCCCAGTTGGATTTCTCTCCAACCAACATCAAGCTTGCATGCCTCTTGTGTTCCAATCAGGAACTCATGGGGTCTTCTCTGTTCCATCTTGATCACTCTTCTTCACACCCTATGGGTATAGTCTTCTCTCCACCCAAGAACTTAGAGCTCTTCCCCTCTCTTGCACCTCATGTGATTCTTTAGCATGCATGGCTTGGGAAGGTTCTCGACCTCGTCTCCATATGTTTTTGTCGAAGGAAACTCATGGGTCAATCATGGGGACCCGTGGTCATCTTTCCTACTATCCTCTCTATAGCTGACGTGTTCTGCCCCCTTGGTAGCCCTCCATACTCCATTCATTGGGGTGGTTGGTTATTCAACTACCAACCTATCTCATTAATTGATTTTCATTGAAATTGAGGCTAAGGGAAATAGTCTGAATAAGTCTTGAGGTCCTATAGTTTAATAGGGCCTCCTCTCATTCCCATAGTGATATCATGGATAGTAATTCAAGGCTTCACCCCAATACCGGCTTTTGGCATTTGTAATTACATAATAATACATTTCATAATATTTACATGCTACTGTACTTTGGAAATCACTAATTATAATTAATTACAAGTTGGTGGTTCATGTGTTATACCCCAAAATTGGGGAAAGACTCATTTCTATGAGGAGGAAAGGATAGGGTGCATTGCCTTTAAAGTTTAGATTATAAACTATAAACAACACTTTTGAATTGCTCTATCTTTTCTCCATGGCTCTATAGAGACGCTAAGTCCCCAAAATTCACAACCATATAAGATAACAAGAGCTACAAGAATCTCAAAGATGATTTTCTTCTTATCCCATAGCTAAAGTTATGTTGAACTACAACTATTTTCATGTCCATAATAAACTTTCCACCCTCCATTTTTCATTTTCTCAATGCTATAGTTGTAGTTAATCTTATGATGAAGATCAATTCCAAGATACTTTTACGAAGGCACTTCCTCCGTGATGTTTTGTCACACATGAAATAATTAGTGTAAGTTATCTTTTGAATTTAATTATCATGTCCCTTCATTTTGCGAGTGTTAACAATCATACCCATACAATAGAAGTTCCTGTACTTTTTAGTTGCTTGTCGAGATCATAGGGGCTCATGTCATAAGCAGAACAATTACATCAATGTAAAGGAGAAGGAGATGACTATACCAGCAAGAGTCAAGCCAACACAACCTACATCCTCCAAAAAAACTTCTAACTTTACAATGTATACAAAAGGGTAGGGATAGGTGATAGCCTTGTCAACTCCTATGTTATAGTCTGACCATCCCTCAACACTCCTAAGCTTAGAAATAACGTGCTTCATACAACCTTATCTAACGCATTTCCTCAAGTTCAACTCGAAAGGAAAGTTTTAGTTCTTCTAACCTATTCCACCTATTAGTCCCATGCATTATTCCGCAAAATATTTTCAAAGTCATCAAAACAACATAAGAGATTGGTTTTATTATTGCCACACTCCTCCACAATGATCCTAAGCATAACAAGGTGGTCCAAAATTGAATGATATCCCATATCCCAATTCCTGATTTTAGCTCTTTCTCCAAGCAACTCTAGTGATATGTTGGTTCTCTTTTCCAAAATAATTCCATAATACTTGACAAAAGGGGCTAATCACAATGGTCATATAATTAGAGAGAAAGTTTATATCCCCATTTTCAAAAATATGAACAATAAGGCTTTGCATCCAAGGTTTAGAGAATCCCTACTTGACTACTAAATTGGAGAGCTTGTGGACATGAGGAATGTGGATAGACCCTCCAACTTTTAAGATTTCTACTTGGCACTCTTCGATGTCCTTAACTTTCCCTTTTGTGAGGCACTTAACCCCAAACTCTATGTCATCTATGGTAGCACCTTTCTATAAAAAATAGTTTGAATGTTATCCACAACATTAAAAGATTAGTAGAAACAATTAAAGTAGGAATTCTAATCCATAAGAGAATCATGTGGTTTTATTTTAATTTTATTCTCTATAAAATTAAAAAATATATATCATACCCACGTAAAACATTACATTAAGTCTCACAAAATTCACTCATATAATTATGTTTGACATGGATGAAATTGTTTATTCTGGAAAAAGATCTAAATCTTGTAAGTAGGTAAGTGGTTGCGTATCATTTTCCAAAATTAAAATGACATGAATGGGTCGCAAAAATGACTCACCAAATGATTATATATTTAGTGTTGGTTGTAAAGGCATAAAAGTGATAAAAGAGACATGTATGGGAGTTTGGGTGATTGTTCTTTGCATTATATATTTAGTGTTGGTTGTAAAGGCATAAAAGTGATACAAGAGACATGTATGGGAGTTTGGGTGATTGTTCTTTGCATGGCTTTTATTGGTTTCACTAGTTGCCCTTAGGATTTAATCTATTTAGTATATTTATTTTATAATTTTTTATAGAAAAGTTATTTATAATTATATTTTTAATATAAAGAAAATTGAATGTCATAATGTTGTATTATGGATATCAACAAAATTATATTGTTAAATGACATTTTATTTATAAAATACAGAAAATGATTTTATTTTATTTTTTAATAATTTTATTATTTAATTTATAAAAAATAATATATTTGTTTAAATTTATAATTTATAATTTTAAAAGAAATATATTTTTAAAAATAATAATTGCTTTGCACAAAATCTAACAAAACCATAAGATAATCACACCATGTTAAAAAAATAGAAAGATCGATATAGCAATTTGACTAAATAAATTAATGATTTTGGATTAATTATGTTACAAAATCTAGAAAGACGGATATAGTAATTTGACTAAATAAATTAATGATGTTGGCTTAAGCCATACCCCAAATTGGTGTATTTCAAATCGATTGGGGTGATAAATAAGGCAACATCGCTTCCATGTACCACATAAAAGGGTACTAGTGGGTATGCATGCAATGTTCCTTATAGGAATTTGGGGTGCTCTCAACAATATTACCTTATCATAGATCAATTGGATTGTCTAGATGACCACTAGATCTATCTAGTCATTACAAAGTCGTTACAAATATGCTTGGAGATTCCTCAAATCACACATTTATGTGCACAATGCATTTCGACAGGGATATAGCCACTACAACGGCCTTTGTTACTCTCATGAGATCGATATTTTCATCATTGTCATCATTACATATCGTCCATCATATTTTGAACTATTATGTGTTTAATATTTAGTTAATTAGATTATAATTCAATATTTTTTTTATTAAAATAAAATTGATATTTTATAAACAATTAACACACAATTTTTTTGTGATTGGTTAAGAGTTAATTTTCATTTGATATAAGGAAATAGGTTAACTAGTACATGTTATTCCAAGTGACCAGTATTTTGTCATAAACATGACAAATTGCATGCCGCATCTGGCATTTGTAACAATAGAAAACAAGTTGATAGCTCAATATTGCAACCTTTTCATTTGAATATTTATTAGTGCTTAGGATCCATCTTGAATATTAACCTATTATAGACGAGAGGCACTAAATTCTGAGATGCAAATTTTTTATCACAAAATCAGTTGTCCAACCTCAAAGGATTTGATCCCTCTCAAGACATGATAGATCCAAATTTAAGATGGGTCTATGGCCGTATATATTTTAGACAGCCATGATGAGAGTCAAGCCATGTGGATTAAGTTATAATGACTCTAGGTTATATATATATATATATATATGACATTTCACCCCAAGTTGATCACAAGGAATTGCACATCTCCCTGACACTCAACCCACCATTGAAATGTTTTGACCATAATCATTTTTTACTTTCAATTGTTATGCACGCAACCAAGTATATATATTATGATGATGATGATGGTTAACGCCCAAGTTGAGTACGTATGGACTGTAATACCCCCTCGACACTCAAACCACCATTGAAATGTTTTGACCATAATCATTTTTTACTTCATTCCAGAGGAGGTTAATTTACAGGAAATATGTATATATGGTATGGCGATGAGACATGTATGGATATATACATATATATTTACATGATAGCGACCAATCGGAGACCACCAAAATTGGTCTATCACACCTTTAAAAAAGCTAGAGATTACTTGGATTTCTTGAAAATTTTATTCCAAGTGCTTGAAAGCATTAAGAGAAGAATTCCAAGATGGCTAAAGTTTTGATTACTTAGAAGGTTAGAAATGTCGATATTGTGACACATATTTTAAAAATGAGATCTAAAATGGGTATAGGATGGACAATCTATGAGAAAGTGATTTTCATCTTCAACCCTCTTGCGTCACAAAGGTGACAAATTCTTTGCCATGGTGTTTTGGGGATTTTCTAACGCTCATTACCATGAGAATTAGTTCTTATTTTAACAAAAATATTGATTAATAAAAGAAAACTGTTATATAATAAATTAAAAATAAAAAAAAATCACATATATATATATATAGGAAAAAAAAAAAAAAAAAAAAAAAAAAAAAAATTTTTTATTAATATTTTTTAAAAATGCCATGGTCAACTCCACGTTGAGCATGGAAGGAATTACACATCTTTCTCATACTGGGTTGTATAAAGTTCCTTTCAGCACAAAAACAATAATTCGTCAATTAAGTTTAGTTTGAGTGGTTGGGATGAATGATTGTTATCCTCCCAATCGAGGTTTTATTCTTGATTCTAGGGTTTACCCCTCCTCGAGCTACAGAACTCCGAATATACATACACACACAATTTAAAAAATAAAATAAAAAAAATTGTTGTTGATACGATGATGGTTAACGTTCATTGAGACCAAATTTGGTATATTGAACCTTAAAGGTAAGGAGTTACTTGGTTTTGTTTTAGAATTTTATTTTTGTGCTTGAAAGATTTAATAGAAGCGTTCCTAAATCACCATAATTTTAACGAGTTAAAAGGATAGGAAGGTTAGTATTGTAACAAACATTTTGAAAATGATTGAATGTGGGTGTAAGAAAGACATTCTAAGATAAAGTGTTTTTATCTTCAACATTCTAATGTCACAAAGGTGAAAATTATTTTGACCCACGACGCTTTAGGAATTTTCCAACACCCTATTTTACTATGAAGCTCGTGAGAGCTTGCCTTTATTTTATCATTGTTGAATTTCTTCTTTATGTTAATCAAAACAAAGAGATACTTATGATATTATAGATGCGGGTTTAATACCTCCTTATAACATCTTAATTTTGTTTTATCCTCTAATTGTTTATTGCATCACAATTTCTCCCACTTAGAATTGATAATATTTGTAATATTATCGCTATTTTGTAGAGTGAAATCTTCCTTTATTCCCCAATTATTTATCCAAGACTTAATCTTTATGCCATTCCCACTTGAGTCATGGGTGGTTTGAATCGAGCTGTACAACCTTAGAAAGCCTCTTTTCTTCCATGTTGTTTATCTTATTCTGTACACGTACCTAATCATATCCATGTTCTTGTAACACACCCAACTCCCTGGCTAAATCTTTTAATGGATGGGGTGGTTTAATTTTTTTTATTTTTCTAAACCTCCTCGAATCCATTTTAAAATGACACCATTGTTCATCAGCCACCAAGACCTTTTCCAACAACTCCAATCTTTTCTCAAAACATAGCTCTGATCAAAAGTTATGTTCCTTTTTGCTTCGGTTTTCAATGGCCACAAAGCTTCCATATAATTAACACGTAATTCTACATGGCCTCCACGCCACCCAGTTCATGCCCATATCATCTGATGTGGGTTGACATATCATAATCTATCACCCTTTAATGCGGATGTGGCTACTTTTTTAGGCTTTTGCGTAGCACATGCCACCTAACCCACCAGGCCCTTGGCTTACAGGGCCTCGACCCTTCACATGCCCAATGTTTTGTTACACATTCTCCTAAGACTTGATCTCATCAAATAATAACACCTGTCCCCGGATTTTTAGAACCATGGGACCTCGGGTCTTCTATGTTCTGCATAGTCCCAAAATGCCCGATCTGGGATGAGTTGGCGTCTCGCACATGCAGTCTTATCTTATCATGCCGCTTGTATTGACCATGACATGACACCTCTCCACTATCATCTCGCTGCGACACGTGGAACATGTTTCCTGGGTTACGTATTTTCCACGATAAAACACTTGACACATGGAACGCTCACCTAATGTTCTCCCAATAGGGAATTGACACTTTTCCGCTTCCTATTCATTGAATGATGTCATTCAATGCCATCTCGAATCTACCAAGTGTTGGCTATCAACCCTTTTTGTAAGTCCTATTTTCCAAAACCTCCTAGTGGTATGCGATCCGGGATACAATTGGCATCCTGGGACACGCGGGTTCTATCTAGTCATGCCACTTGGCATGACACATGACACTCATACCACTCAACACGTGGCACTCATTTCCTCCATAGATCTTCTTCCAAATGTGCCAAATCAATATGACATGTGGCACCGTAAATGTGTAACATGTGGCCCTCCCACATCACAACACGTGGGTCATTCATAGCACGACATGTCACTGTCGGGACCTTCCAGGCATTGTAGTGGACTGACAGATCAGACAATAGAGATTGTATCTTCAATTAATAGATTGATAGTTCTCCTCTTGGTGGATCTTGGACCTTGGCAAGTTCTTGTATGTTGGGAAGTATAATACATCCCGAGAGTCTGACACTGAGATACGTCATGCTGACATGATAGTTCTCTCACAAGATAACATGTGGAGCACAAGTTTCTAACACACTCCAAGTTATGTGGTGCTCCACGATAGGATTTGGATTTAGTTAAAGGGGATCAACGATCCATATTGGATCCATGATATAGATCGACTGCAGGATCTGTCCCTTGTGTGAAATTCTTAGCACAGCATGTTTCACCGCTGTGTAACCTCAAACATTAGGGATCAGGACAATAGTCTCATGCAACCCTAAACTCTCTAGGTTTCGTCTGTTGATTGTTGATATCATTAATTACTTAATCCTCACCATTACTTGTAGATATTCAAATTGCATTAATCCCTAGGATTACAACCTTGAGCCTTACTAATGATTTCACTGGATATCTCTCGACCGGTAGATCTGATGATTGACATTTCAAAAATGTCGATGCAGAGGGCTTAATCATGTCAGGGCACACACTCTACTCATCTACAACTAGGTGTGGATAGGTGTCAACCACATGACACCATGGCTACCAAGTTGGAGGCCACTATGCTCTCTACTTATGTATCGTTGCATTGATCTAGCATTGGACGAGGGGATGGAAACCTAGTCCCTGGATATCAGATATCGAGACTTACAAAGGGGTTTATACTTAGAATTCTCTAGAGGTCTGATGCTCTGGTACTACGGGATGCTAAACTCCCTTCTAATATTTTCGAATGTCTACACCTAAGATCTTTGGGTTCATGGATATAATGATCCTCGATCAATCGTTGATTACACAAATATTTTCACAGACTAGAATGGTCCATCTATTAGACGATCAAGATAGATACTTTTCCCTGAATCGACAACAGTTGTTCCTCATTATTTTACAGGTAAATTTCAAAGGGTGATAGCCTGTCGATAGATGACTGAGATCGATTCCAACTCAGGAATCAACGGTTGTTGAGTCTCATCTCTCATGTAGCGATGTATAGACGTAAATTGGAAGTGTTTGGCCTTGATAACAACGCGAAGGGTTATAGTCGGTTAAACTAGAAAAAGCATCATTCGAGGACTTAGAGCCTTTAATTGCTCCAAATACAGGAGGTAACTCAACCCTCTCCATCCCCCTCAAGCCACTATTACATAGAAGGTGTCATTTATTCTAGGAAGAAGGTTACAACACTTCCTTCCTTACACAAGAGGCCTAATGCGACTATCATATTTTTTTCCACATAGGAGACAAAAAAATTAGTATTTCAATCTTTCTTACAGGTCCACCACTAATTCATGTACAAAGACTTGTAAATGGAACAAGATTCTATCCAAGTAGCAGACTCATACATCCGGGCATACAATACAAAATTCAATTATTCATTTATTTAATTATACATAACACAAAGATTACTTATATGTTACGATTTATAGCCAACCAATTGACTGTGGGTGTTCGCCTTTCCACCCAATTGTAGGCTCAGATGCATTCACTCTTATCACTCTAGCCACCCCTGTGCCAAGCCATGATACCACTAGGGAACCCTCTCATTGTTGACTCATCAAGTCAATAATTAGATCAGGGAGGTTCCTCTCCTCCACTTCTCTGTCAACAACAAAAGTCTCCCCTTCTTCCTACTAGACTCAGGACCCCCACATGGTTTATCAGATGCCTTCCATGCTGGATTTCTCTCCAACCAACATCAAGCATGTAGCCCTCTTGTGTTCCAGTTAGAAACTCATGGGGTATTCTTTGTTCCAGCCCGATCATTCTTCTTCGCACCCCTATGGGTATGGTATTCTCTCCACCCAAGAACTCAGAGCTCTTCCCTGCTCTTGCACCTTGTGTGCTTCTCTTGTACACATGGCTTGGGAAGGTTCTTGACTTGTCCTTCTATTTATTCTGCCAGAAGGAAACTCGTGGGTCAATCATGGGGAATCATGGTGATATTTCCTACTGTCCTCTAGCTGACAACTTCTTGTCCCCTTTGGCAGCCCTCAATACTTCCATTCATTGGGGTGGTTGTTTATTTAACTACCAACCTCCCTCATTAATTGATTTTCCTTGAAATCGAAGCTAAGGGAAATAATCTGAATAAGGCTTGAGGTCCTTTATTTTAATAGGGCCTCCTCTCATTCCTCTAGTGGTATAAGAGTCAGTACTTAAGGCTTCACCCCACAGCTAGTTTTTGGTATTTACAATTACACAATAATAAACTTACAATATTTACATGTCACTGCATGTCAATCACTAATTATGATTAATTACAAGTTGGGGAAAATAGGGGTGTTACAATCCCCTCCCCCTTAAAGGAACATCATCTTCAATGTTCTTTATTAGTATACCTACCATTCCTTTATTCTTCTATTTCTTCAACATCATCTTCCTTTTTCTTCATAGTCAAGTCCTATCCCAAACTTTGGAATTTTAGAACATTCCAACAATTTTTTTTAATAGCAAGCATATTAATTACAATTTCATGCAAAACATTTTATTGTTATTCAAACTCAAGAGGAAATATTCACAAATCAACACAATACTTATCTGTGCAGTTCATGGATCTGCATCCATATGGATGTCATATTTTCTCGACTCACTATTTTTCCCCTTGACATACCCATTATGTGCATGATCCCAATAAACACTCTAAAAGAGTCATTGAAGTCTCCTCTTCCTTGTAGTCACTCACCCTCCAATCCCAGGCTCAAACATCCCCTTCTTTGTTATACGGTCCCTCGAGCGATCCATCTTTCCTTGCCAATGATTTCTCGCACAAGAAGAGTTTCAGAGACTTCATCGAGTCTTACAGTTGAGGTGTCCCTCTGACTTCCTTTTTCAAGGAATCCCTCTCGCACATGTTACCTCAACACGATATTCTTTTAGTGAGATCATGGCTTATCATAGGGTTCTCATGTCACAACAGTAGCCTTTTTCCATGCTTTCCAAATCCGACATCCATCATCTGTCCCTCCATGATAGATATGTTATCCCATTTGTTCGTGCATACAATAACCGTGAGACACAACATCAATTTCAATCAAGTTTCTTTCAAATTCATTACCCACATCTTTCTAATTTTCAGATTCCCATTTTTAGATCTATTCCATACAGAAACCAGATTCATCAAGCCTGATATTTCTTTCTCGTGACAGTTTGGCTCTTTTATAATCAATAGGCATTGGTATTCATTATGGACTTATAATAATTCCATATCCAAGACCCCTTCTCCCTGCAATTCAACTTCAATCATCCAAACAAATTGTTAGTTCTCATGCACATTATATTTTCATTACACACTTGTAGTGATTTCCGAACAATTTCAAAATTGTGCATACTAACAATTAAATCACTTTCATCTTATTCAATGATATAAATTAAAAGGAAACATCATTCCTTAGTACACATGCATCATCTCAACATGCCAAATTTTCCAAATGAAATTCAACATTAAGTAGATTTAATCAAAGTGCCAATGTCCACAACCACATTCACACACAATGCACCCTTGCATTGATTTCAAATTACCACATTTCATATTAGGCACTCTTGCCATGGTGTTTTGGGTCTCAACCACCTCTCACCACATGTATTCTCTATCCATATTCATTATTATAGCAGGACCGTTCCTCCTGCTTTGAGTTGATTATAGCCTCAAATCATTACACATGAAACTAAAAGTTTAACACAAATTCCTTTAAGCATTCTTTCTTTACTAGTAACCAAAGTGCCAACACCGATGGCCACCCAATACCTTTCTTTTACCATTTTTACATTCTAGTAGAATGTTGGAAGATTCCTATTCCATAATGGGTAGTCCTATACCCGCCCACTCAAGAAAACATGCATTTCCTCGATGGATTAATCAATGTGCATTGTATGAGCACTCTTGTTCCCAATCATTCCCGATTGGTCAAAGTATTCATGACACTTAGTTCAAGAATTTTCTTACAAGGATCTCAATCATCCTTGGCTACTAGAGGCTCCTCCCTCTATCCTTTGGGTTCTTCTTTGCTTAATCGTACCATGTTTGGGTATCAATGGCATACAACAACCACTCAAAATAACATGCATATCATTAAATAATAATACAAAATTCTGAAGGGATTCTTACCCAATCCCTTCTAAATTATCATGTCACATGGGAATGAACACTTTTATACTTGTTCTAACTACCAACACCCTTTCTGACATTACCTCATAAAGGGTGCTTTATGGGGACTCTCCAAGTCCCTTCATCAATCTTTCAAAAACAACCTTTTTGTATTTCTCCTCTTCGTGAGTTTGTCAACCATTGGTAGTTGTCCTTTCCCAACAACTCAATCATTTTCTACACATACATTTTTTTTTTTTTTGAAATAGAACCTGGGGAAAACCACCAGGAATTTCCCCTCATTTCGAGGAAGTACCCAGGGGTAAACCAAATTTTGTAGAAAGTCGAGGCTTTTTCTATAGCTTTCTCATTTAAGAGCTCAACATGTCACTTGCGAGAATTGAACCTGGGTGGGGGGGGGAACACCCCTCAACACAAACCACTTCGGATAAACCCAATTGACAAATTTTCTACACATACATGCATCATCACAGTAACAATTACATTAGTTTTCATGTTACATAAAAACTGCATGCATCATAACATTTAATTCAACAAAACATTTTCAGATATTTCCTAACATATCCTTATGCACTTCATCACATTATCCTTAATATTTTCATGAGTGCAACACAATAAATTTTCAGTTGTTTCTATAGTCATACAATTGTCAACATTCTCATGCCAAAAAATTTACACATAACAACATTTCAGTCTTCTCATCCCAGAGAAACTCAATAAACATCAAAAGATGAGTTAAGTGATTTTCCTTCCTTCCAACTCCTTTGCACAATCAAGGAACTTTCAGCCTGGCTGAATTAATTTCAAGGTCTCATTGCCTTCACACAATATAGTTTAACCAAACCCATTCATTTAAACACATTCAATATTTTATCTTTCATTTACCAGTTGTACTTATTTTCATAGATGCTCTTTTAAAACATCCAACTATGTTAAGCAAATCAAAGTTTTTAGAATGAGAAAAGTATTCCTCCTTTTTCTCCATATTTTCTTCTGCAATGTATCCCTTTTGGGATTTTCCTGCTCTATTCCTTGAGCAGTTTCAGATTGGATTTTTTTGGTAAATCAACATGCTACAACAACAAGATTTTGGTTCACAATTTAATCGTGAACCATTGCACCCTGCACATTACCATTAGAAATCGGAATGGTACTCATTTATTTGCATGTTTTTTTCACTCATGCATGATATTTTAAAATGTAATCCATGATTCTTATATAAATTGGCTTTGCATCTCACTGTCTAATTCCCAACAGTCATTAATGTTATGATTATTTTCTCCTGGAATAATCTTTACATAGTTCCTCCACAAGAACTTCTTCAACATGCAACTCTGTTGTTGCATATCCAAACGGTTTGAAATGACCTCAATCTTGAGTTAGCCATCAGCTTCATTATTTCATAGTTCCATCCCATACTCCATAAGGAATATAAGCATGCGTTCCAAATACATTCATCTTTACGTTATTAGCTTGCTTTCAAGTTGTGCTTCCAAGCACTTAATCACATGCATTAGCATGGTGTGTGTATCCACCACTGGCACACTTCACAGTTTCCATGCATCTCTACTTTAATATCATTTTAACTCACGATTATTCACAATCATCCTCGTGCAATCCTCAAAGGAATAATCATGTTTCCTTCTATTACGATAACAGAGCATTCCTGCTCATTTATTCTTTCAACAATTTTCCCTAGCTTTTCCCTGAGGAAAATGGAACACATCCTCCTCAAGTTACTATTTAAAATGAATACTTCAAACCCTTGTACATAGGATCAACCATGCATCTAAGGCATTATCCAATCCAGGAAAGTACAAATCTTTCCTCACAATCTACTTGTTTATGTAGTCATACAGTGCCTTTTAAGCATGTGTACATCTATATATCATGTATGTGCATTACTTGCACATTTTTATACTATTAATTCATATTTGTTTGGTCTTAATATCAACCTTCATATTGGGAAACCTTATAATGCATTTACTTCATGCACTCAAGAATATGCTTACATACCTAGATATTCAACGCACAAGTTCACTGCTTGCACCCCTTTTTCCATGCCATTCACACACAAGGACATTTCTAGCATCCATATCCTTCCTCCAAGAGATCTTATATCCATTCTTATGACAAATCTCATAGGAATATTCTTCACTATGTTGCCTTCTCTTCATGACAACAACCAAAAAGAAACCACTCTTGCTCTTCTATTACAAAATCAATCCACAATTCACAAACTTAAGTAGGTAACTACAGTACTACCCACAATAACAAAATTCCCAATTCCATCTTTATTTCATGTCTCAGCCATTCTTGGTCAATAGACCTTTATCAGGGAAACCATTTATTGGATTCCCTTTCATTACTATATGAGCATACCCAACCATTCCTGTATCATTGTCATCATCCACCACTGGATGTCAATCTAACCCATTGGTCATCTACTAATGCTCCAACACTACCTTGGTTAGTCCTTATATCAGTCTTTAATTTATCATTACAACTCTATCCTCATAAAGCAATAGGAATCAAAATTACCAACATTTCATTCATTTTGTTAATTTCCCTGCTAACATCAGGTCACCCTCATCTAAAAGGTCCATCAATAGACCATTTATTATAACCTACCATAGGTTATGACATGTCTATTTACATGTTACATACACACTTACTCATTACCATATGCATTACGACATATCCTTGTGCACCAAACATTTTACCCATGCTCACGATGCATATATTCTTCAACTATCTTCTTTTTGCATTCACATGCATAGATAGATATTCATATACATCTTCTTAACACAACCATGATCTCAAACTAGCTCATATGTTTAAGTTATTTCCCCTCTTTTATGAGGATTAGTAACAATCCAAAGGACTCTTCTTTCCTTTGCTTAATTAGGTCATTCCAACAACAAGTTTTATTCATTACATGTCAAGTAAATTGACCTTACAAATTTACCATCGGTCATTTGATCATGAGAAGTTATATATATATATATATATATACATGGTTTAATCTTTTATTAAAGAAACAATTATTACTACTAAGGCTTCTATCAATCCATACCAAATTTATTTAACCAAAAGAGATTTTCCATAAAGGTCTTAGCCCTTATATAAACAACCATCATAATTGCAGGAGGCTCCAACTTCCCATGCTGACAGGAAGTGTTATAACTACCAATTCATTCATCGTATGGACTCATACGACCCCATAAAAAGATTTTTCCATTTCAGCCAACATTTTTTAGGTATAGTTTCAATTTGTTATTCCCCTCCTCGAGGAACTTATGCAGATAATAATCAAGATTTTTAAACACATAGTATTACTTCAAACAAGATCATCTTAGCCTTATTATGCTAGTCCTATGATTGTCTTTTGGCCCATACAAGCCTAGTATTTGAACCATGCTCTGATACTACCTGTAACACACCCAACCCCCCTAAGTACCCTTTTAAGGGATGGGGTATTAATTTTTTTCCTTTCCTAAACCTCCTCAAATCCATTTAAAAGTGACACCATCTTCTTCTTCTCATCGAGAGCTTTCCAATGACTATAAGTTTTCTCAAAACAGATCTCTGGATCAAACGTTATGGCCCTTTGAAGTTTCTAGTTTTTTCAATGGCCAAAGGCCTCTATATTGCCACGTGGCCTCGGCATCACCCATATCATCCGACGTGGGAAAACATATCATAATACATCACCCATTAACATGGACGTGGTTACTTTCATAGGCATTGGCATGGCACCTGCCACCTAACCCACTGAGCCCTTGGCTTACCGGGCCCCGACCCTTTGCACGTTTAACGTTGTGTTGCACATTCTCCCAAGACCTGCTCTCATCAAATAATGACACCAGTCCTTGGGTCGTCAGGACCGTGGGCCTCGGGCCTTCTATGTTCTACATAGTCCTAAAATTCCCGATCCAAGATGAGTTGGCGTCTCGCACATGGAGTCCTATATTATCATGCCACTTTTCTTGACCATGTCAAGACACATGGCCAATGACACCTCATGACACGTGGTACACATTTTCCCCATGGAGCTCTTCCTTAAAATGTTAAAATAACTTGACACGTGGCATGCTCACCATGTGACAAGTGTACCTCCCACATGAGCCGGTGTGACATACACATCATCGCAGTGCCCAAGGTTTTCCCAACGGGGCATTGACACTTATCCACTTCCTATTCATTGAATGATGCCATATCAGATCTACCAGGCATCGGCTATCGACCATTTTTGTAAGGCCTATTTCCCAAAACCTCCAGGTGGTCCATAATCTGGGATACAATTGGCATCCTAAGGCATGTGTCCCTATCTGGTCATGCCACCTGGCATGACATGTGGAACTCGTATCACTCGACTTGTGGCACTGATTTCCCACCTGAATCTTCGTCCAAATGTGCCAAATCGATGTCACATGTGGCATCAAAAATTTGTGACACATGGTCCTCCCACGTCACGACATGTGGGTCATTCATAGCATGACACGTCATTATCGGGACCTTCCAGGCGTTGTAGTGGCTTGAAGGATCAGATGGTGGAGATTGGATCATCAATTAACAGATATGCTCATCTCAATGGATCTCAGACTTCAACGAGTTATCGTATGTTGGGAAGTATAATACATCTTGAGAGTCTGACGTCGAGATATGTCATGCTGACGTGATAGTCTTCTCATGAGACGACATGTGGAGCACAAGGTTCCAACACGCTCCAAGTTTCGTGGTGGTCCACAACAAGAGTTTGGTTTAGTTAAAGGGAATCAACAGTCCAAATTGGATCAGTGATTAAGATTGACGGTGGGATTTGTCCCTCATGTGAAATCTGAAGGATGACACATGTCTTCGCTAGGTAACTGTGGACATCATGACTACAAATATTTTCCGATCTCCTGCAACCTTAAACTCCCCTAGGTCCATCGTATGGTGATTACGAGATCATTAATAATTACGTTAATCCCCAGGATTACAAGATATTTAATTATGTTAATCCTTGGGATTACGATTCCTAAGCCTTATTAATGGATTTCAACAACTAAGATCTCTAGGCCAGTAGATCTGACGACTGACATTTCAAAAACGTCGATGTAGAGAGATTAAGCCTGTCAGGGCCCACACTCTACTTGTCTACAACTAGGTGTGGATAGGTGTCAACCCCGTGACACTGTGGTTGTCAAGTTGGCACACTACGTCACCATGACGTCTCTCTCTCTCTATCTCTCTATATGTCTTGCTTATGTAACAAGGCAGGGAACCAGGGGTTGGAACCATGGTGCTTGGATATCGGATATCAGGACTTCCAAAGGGGTTTATCCTTAGAATTATCCCAAGGTCCAGTGCTCTAGTACTCTAGGACGCTAAACTCCCTCCTGAGATTTTCGAAGATCTATGGCTAAGATATTCGGCCCCATGGATCTAATGACCCTCGATCAATAGTCGATTGCACAGATTTTTTCACTGACTGGATTGGTCCATCTCTTGGACAGTCAAGATCGATACTTTTCCCTTGACGAAAATTGGTCCTCATTGTTTTACGGGTAAATTTCAAGGCTGATATCCTATCAATAGACAACTGAGATCTATTCCAACTCAGGAATCAATGGCTGTTGAGTCTCGTTGCTCATGTAGTGATGTAGAAACGTAAATTGGAAGTGTTTTGCCTTGATAACAAGGAAAAGGGTTACAGTTAGTTAATCCAAAACAAGCACCATTCGAGGACTTAGAGTCCTAACTTTCTTGGAATCCAGGAGGTAACTCAACCCTCTTTGGCCTCCTTGAGCCACTATTATAGATAAGGTGTCATTCCTTCCAGGAAGAAGGTTACAACACTTCCTTCCTTACACAAGAGGCCCAATGCGACTATCATATGTTTTTTCCACACAAGAGACAAAACATTCAGTATTTAAATATTTCTTATAGGTCCACCACTAATTCACATACACAGACTTGTAAATGGAACATGATTATATCCAAGTAGCAGACTCATATATCCAAGCATACAATAAAAAATGAAATCATTCATTTATTTAATTATACAAAACACATATATTACTTATATGTTACAATTTACAGCCAACCAACTGACTATGGGTGTTCGCCTTTCCGCCCAACCGTAGACTCGGATGCATTCACTCTTAGCATTTTGTCCACCCCCATGCTAATCCATGATACCACCAGTGAACCCTCTCACTATTGACTCATTAAGTCAATAATTAGATCAAGGAGGTTCCTCTCCTCCACTTCTCTGGAAACAACATAAGTCTCCCCTTCTTCCTATTGGACTCAGGACCCCCGCAGGGTTTATCAGATGCCTTCCCAACTGGATTTCTCTCCAACAAACATCAAGCTTGCATGCCTCTTGTGTTCCAAACAGGAACTCATGGGGTCTTCTCTGTTCCATCTTGATCACTCTTCTTCACACCCTATGGGTATGGTCTTCTCTCCACCCAAGAACTCAGAGCTCTTCCCCTCTCTTGCACCTCATGTGCTTCTCTAGCATGCATGGCTTGGGAAGGTTCTTGACCTGTCCTTATGCTTCTTTTGTCAAAAGGAAACTCATGGGTCAATCATGGGGACCCGTGGTGATCTTTCCTACTATCCTCTAGCTGACAGGTTCATGTACCCTTTGGTAGCCCTCCATACTTCCATTCATTGGGGTGGTTGGTTATTCAACTACAAACCTATCTCATTAATTGATTTTCATTGAAATCGAGGCTAAGGGAAATAGTCTGAATAAGTCTTGAGGTCATATAGTTTAATAGGGCCTCCTCTCATTCCTCTAGTGGTATCAAAGCCTGTACTTAAGGCTTCACCCCACAATCATTTTTTGGCATTTGCAATTACACAATAATACATTTACAATATTTACATGCCATTGTATGGAAATCACTAATTATGATTAATTACAAGTTGGGGGAAACATGTGTGTTACACTCTCAATGGGGGAAAGACTCATTTCTATGAGGAGGAAAGGATAGGGTGCATTGTCTTTAATTTTGAGATTATAAATTATAAAACACTTTTGAAATTGCTCTATCTTTCTCCATAATTCTATAGAGACGTTGCAGCCCCAAAATTCACAACCATATAAGATAACAAGAGTTACAAGAGTCTCAAAGATGATTTTCTTCTTATCCCGTAGCTAAAGTTATGTTGAACTACGATTATTTTCAAGTCCATAATAAGCCTTTCACCCTCCATTTATTCTTTTCTCAATGCTATAGTTGTAGTTAATCTTATGATGAAGATCAATTCTAAGATATTTGTATGAAGTCACTTCCTCCAAGATGTTGTTGTCACACATGAAATAATTTAGTGTAAGTTATCTTTTTGAATTTAATTATCATAACCTTCATTTTGTGAGTGTTAACAATCATACCTATACAATAGAAGAAACCCTTTGAGTACTTTTAGTTGCTTGTCGAGATCATAGGGACTCATAGTCATAAGAACAATTACATCAATTTCAAGGAGAAGGAGATGACTATACCAGCAAGAGTCTAGCCAACACAACTTGCTTCTTCCAAACAACCCTCTAACTTGTCAATGTATATGCCAAAAAGGGTAGGGAATAGGTGATAGCCTTGCTTAAATCCTATGTTATAAGTAATTCTTTTGACCATCCCTCAACATTCCTAAGCTTGGAAATAATGTTCTCATACAACCTTATCGCAACGGCTCTCAAGTCTCAACTAGAAAGGAAGTTTTAGCTCTTCTAACCTATTCCACTAGTTAGTCCTAGGCACTGTTCAAAATATTTTCTAAAGTCATCAAAACAACATAAGAGATTGGTTTTATTATTGCCAAACTCCTCCACAATGATCCTAAGCATAACAAGGTGGTCCACAATTGAATGATAGCTCCTATATCTGACTTGGATTTTAGCTCTTTTTCCGCAACTTTCTAGCGATATGTTGGTTTCTTTTCCAAAATAATTCCATAATACTTGACCAAAAAGGGGCTAATCATAATGGTCATATAATTAGAGGGATTGTTTTTATCCTCACTTTTAAAATATGTACAATGAGGCTCTAAGTTCAAGGTTTAGGGAAGCCTCGCTTGACTACTAAATTGGAGAGCTTGTGGACATGAGGGATGTAGATAGACCCTCCAACTTTTAAGATTTCTACTTGGCACTTTTCGATGTCCTTAACTTTCCCTTTTGTGAGGCACTTAACCCCAAACTCTATGTCATCTATAGAAAAAACTTTTTTCTCTATAAAAATAGTTTGAATGTTATCCACAACATTAAGAGATTCGTAGAAAAAATTAAAGTAGGAATTCTAATCCATCTAGAAAATCATGTGGTTTTATTTTAATTTTATTCTCTATAAAATTAAAAAAATGTATCATACCTACACAGACAGTTCTACAAATTAATTATAATGATATGGCTGAAATTGATTATTCGGGAAAAATATCTAAATCTTGTAAAAGTAGGCAAGTGGTTATGTATCATTTTCCAAAAATTAAAAATGACATGAATGGGTCGCAAAAATGACTCACCAAAAGATTGTATATTTAGTGTTGGTTGTAAAGGCATAAAAGTGATACAAGAGACATGTATGGGAGTTTGGGTGATTGTTCTTTGCATGGCTTTTATTGGTTTCACTAGTTGCTCTTAGGATTAAATCTATTTAGTATATTTATTTTATATATATATATATTTTTTTTTTATAGAAAGTTATTTATAATTACATTTTTTTATTATAAAGGAAATGAATGTCATAATGTTGTATTATGGATATCAACAAAATTATATTGTTAAATGAGACATTTTATTTATAAAATAAGGTATAATGATATGATTTTATTTTTATATTTTATTTTTTTAATAATTTTATTATTTAATTTATAAAAAATAATATATTTTACATTTAAATTTTAAATTTATAATTTTAAAAAAGAAATATTTATTTTTTAACAATCAAATTTATAATTTTAAAAAAAATATATATATTTTTTAACAATCAAATTGTTACACAAAATCTAACAAAACCATAAGATAATCACAATCATGTTAAAAAAAAAATTAGAAAGATCAATATAGCAATTTGACTAAATAAATTAATGACTTTGGATTAATTATGTTAAAAAATCTGGAAAGATGGATATAGTAATTTGACTAAATAAATTAATGATTTTGGATTAACCCAGACACCAAATTGGTGTATGAGACCCTTTCTGCCCAGTGATTTGACTGAAAGATGAGTGTTATCTTTCCCATCCAAAATCAATTTTCAAAATGATATGTTGAATTCTTAATAAGCATATTGTTGTATTAGCCTTGAATAATGAAGGAATTTGGTTTACCTAAAATACCATCTTCTAAATGAAGGGAAGTATCCGATAAATTTCCCTCAAATATCTATATTTTATGAAAAAAAAACGTATAAAATCTACATAAAACATTTTTGATGTGACATCAGTTTTTTTTGGCTCAAGTTAATTAGGTTTAGCTTGGATGGTTGGAAGGAATGATTGTTATCCACCCCACCCAAATTCAATTCTTGAAAGTAACATGTTGAATTCTTAACAAGTATATTATTGTAATTACTTCAAACCCTATACTACATCATAAACTTTGTACTATAAAACTTTATCATAAATATATGACATTTTATGTATCTGTGGAAAAATATAAGTAGGACATTATGAAAAAAGTATTTCTATCAATAATCATATTGTACCTTGAAATGTTTTCATGGAAATAATATATTCTATTAGACAATTGACAAGATTTGATGTGGGCCTACTTCTAAGATTGGCTTTTAATTGTTATTTTGAATTTTGTTAACTACAATTGAATTGGTTAAGAAGATGTACATTAAAAACATTGTACATTACATAATGAACCTATAACAAACAAGCATGGGATGCATTACCTGCGTAACTTTTACTCTCCGCTTTAAACGGCTTTATTTTTGCCTATTTATCCAAGATTGTGTTTATTTTCTATTCTCGATTTTAGACGGTTTTATATTTTCTTTTTCTTCAAATTTGTTTTTTTTTATTCTCACTTTTTGACGGTTTTATATTTGTTTTTTGTTTTTTTCAAAATTGTGTTCAAATTGTTGCAGCTTTGCAGATTGCCTATGTATCTAAATAAATTTCATTAAATTCCTCCAGATTGATTAAATTGCCTTGAAGTCCCTTATCTTATCGGTACTTTAAAACGCAGATGTTGTGATCAAATTGCTCCAGCTTTGCAGATTACCTATATCTCTAACTAAATTTCCTTAAATGCTTCCGGATTGTTTAAATTACCTTAAAGTCGCTTGTTAAATCAATGGTTATTTATGTGTCATTGTAATTCATTAAATGAAAAATAAATCATGTACGAACTATGATCCGATCTTGGGTACGAACTGTGTATCACTGGGTTCAAAGCGTAGTAGTGGCAGTAAGCACTGGGTTCAAAGCATAGTAGTGGCAGTTTGACTGGGTTCAAAGGATAGTACTGAAATGACTGAATGACAATCGTAAATAAAGGCGTGAATGACAATAAAAAATACGTAACCATAATTTCAAGTGATTAAAATGAAGTTTACGCATGTTTAAACATTAAGTAAAGGTATAAACTTTAATTAAAATCTTTATAAAGTAATTAAAGCATTCCAAATATGCATTGGAAGAAGCGAAGGTTGCAATAACACTTTAAATCTACAAGCCAA
>SNQJ01S0005724.1:150067-172036 GCA_010110895.2 Picea sitchensis | reverse complement strand
TTCCGTTTATTTGTTGTGTGTTCTAGTTCTTGTTTATGTGTTAATTTAAATTGCATTAAATATGAATCTAAAATTTTTAATATCTTATATTATAAATTTTTAAAATTAATTAATTTTTTTAAATAATAATCATATTTTTAATTAATTTTATAAACATTTTGGAGAATGATAATATATTTTATTGATCGATTTATATTTCACTTTTAAGTCATTTTGTGAGGATGTTCAACTCACTCATATTTAATTTCAAAGCCTACTCAACTCACTCATATTTAACTTCTAAATGAAGATGCTCAACTCACTCGTATTTAATTTCAAATCCTACTGAATTCACTCATATTTAATTTCTAAGTCATTTTGAAACATGTTATATTTCAATTTCAATTAAGAAAATAGAAGGAAAATATATCAATGATGATGATGATGAACGTCCACTGAGACCAATTGGTCTATCATACCTTAAGAAGGTAAGAAATTACTTCAATTTCTTTCTTTAAAATTGTATTTCTATGGTAAAAAAACATTGAGAAAAGTGTTCCAAGATCACCATGGTTTTGATGATGATGAACGTCCACTGAGACCAATTGGTCTATCAAACCTTAAGAAGGTAAGAGATTACTTCAATTTATTTCTTTAAAATTGTATTTATATGGTAAAAAAACATTGAGAAAAGTGTTCCAAGATCACCATAGTTTTGATGACTTAGGAGGTTAGGAAGGTCGATAATGTGGAAGATATTTTTAAATTGGGATCTAATATGGGTATAGGAGGGGTAATGCAAGGGGAGGTGTTTTTCATCTTCTACCCACTTAGTGTCACAAATGTGATAGATTATCTCATCCCATGGTGTTTTGGGAGTTGTCCAATGCCTAGTTTCACTATGTAGCTCGTGAAAGTTTGATCGTATTTTAGCAATGTTGATTTTCTTCTTTGCACTTTTCAAAACTGAGAGGTAATTTTGATCTTCTAAATTAGGTTTGACCACCTCCTTGTAGTATCTTAATTTCCTTTTATCCACTAATCCCTTATCACGCCACATATTCTCCTTAAGTTTAGAAGTGATAATATTTGTAATATTATCGATATTCTGCATGATGGCTTCTTCTTGTATTCCTCAACGATTTATCCAAGATTTGACATCGTTATGCCATCACAGCTTGAGTAGCTAGTCGTTTTGGCTAGAGTTTGAAGCAATTTTGGGGATCCTCTTGTCATCCATGTTGTTTATCTTGTCCTTGTACGTTAGGTATCTAATCATAGAAATGCTCTCAATGGGTGAAAGGCTTGCTTCCATGAGGAGGAAGGATAGGGTGTATTGCCCTTAATTTTGATATTATAAGTTATGAAATTCTTTTGGATATGTTCTATCTTTCTCCAAGATCCTCTAGATATACTGCAACCCCAAACTTCACATACATATAAGATAACTAGAGTGATGAAAGTGTGAAAGAGAAGTTTTTATTTATCCCAAATCTAAAGGTATGTTGATTTACAATTGTTTTTGAGCCCATAATAAGATTTTCACCCTCCATTTATTGTTTTTTCAACGATATAGTTCCAACTGAGCTTGTGGTGGATATTGATTCCAAGATACTTGTATGAAAGCACTTCCTCCAAGCTATTGTTGTCATAAACACAATTATCATAGGTGATCCTTTTGGATTTAATAATAATAACCATTGTTTTGTTTAAGTTCACACTCATGCCCATGCTATATCATAAGTCCTTGAGGGTTATTAGTTTCTTACCTATGTCATAGGGACTCTTCGCCATAAGAAAAATATCAACAACATAAAGAAGGAGGATGATGACTATACTAGCGAGAGTCGGTCCAAAACAACATGTGTCCTCCAAACAATCTTTTAACTTATCAATATAGATACCAAAAAGGGTAGGGGATAGGGGACAACCTTGATTGACTCCTATATTACAGTTAATTTCTTTCAACCATCCCTTAGTGTTCCTAAACTT
Organism: Picea sitchensis; assembly: GCA_010110895.2. NCBI lineage: Eukaryota > Viridiplantae > Streptophyta > Pinopsida > Pinales > Pinaceae > Picea > Picea sitchensis. Next base: position 170,065 of record SNQJ01S0005724.1, on the reverse strand, counting down.
GGCAATAACTTTCTCATATAGCCTTACTACAACAACTCTTAACTCGAAAGGGACTTTAAGCTCTTCTAACCTATTCCAGAGGTTAGTCATGGGAACAATGTCAAAATATTTTCTAAAATCAACGAAACAACAAAGGAGATCGGTTTTATCATTATGACACTCCTCTGCAATTATCCTAAATGTAACAAGGTGGTCCACATTGAAATGGTAACCTCTAAACCCAGCCTAGCCTCTAGTTATTTTTCCATGGATTTCTAGCTATGTGTTGATCTTATTTTCCAAAATACTTCCATAAAACTTAGCTAAAATGGGGCTAATCATAATGGTCCTATAATTAGAAGAATTAAGACAATATAATTATTTTCACTAAAATCATTATGAACATGAAAAGGAAAAAAAAGTTGACTAACCATGAAAATGAATAATGTTATACTCTTATAATATATAAGATTACATATAGACAAACCATAATGAGAGTATATTATATGCCTACTTCAAAGAGTATATTATATGCCTACTTCACATTTTTTTTCCAATAGAAAATTAGCTCAATTATATTAATGAAAATATAATTTTTTACATCTCCAAGACCATACAGATGATCATAGTTGGTTGCTGAACTAGTCCATAAACCATGCTCATAAACATAAACTACTACATCCCCATAAGAACCAAAATGTCACCATAACTAGCACGCAGGCTGCAAAATGGGAAGCAAAATAGGGATAAAAACCCCAACAAACACTAGAAAAGAACTAAAATAGATGTCACTCGCCCCCAAAGGACCTCAAAGTGTTTACCCAACACCGCATGCCCCCAAAGGACCTCAAAGTGTTAAATAGAACACAACATGCCCCTAGTGTGGACCTCAAAGCTCTGGTCCAAAACCTCTTCTAGCCAAGGAGGAAGAGGTCATGTGGATCCATAAAATCCAACGAGTAGACAAAAATCCACTGCAACATAACCCGGAAGCCTCCACCAATGCTCCGACGATAAACACCACCGCACATCCGGAGTTACAACTTAGTTTTTGGTAGAAGTAGGGAGAAGAACGACCCCAACCATGAGGCAGCCACCATAGGGTATCGTTTCTCCATCTTCCATAGATCCCACGCTCGCCCACAGACAACATATAACACCACCACACCGCAAGGCCCGTAGGGAAAAGACCCATCGGCACCACCGCAGGACCCTCGAGCGCCCTACACCCGTCGCGCTGTATAGCCTACTCGCCCTGGTATCCCTCGCCCACGCTCACCCTGTCCCTCGCCCACACCCTCTCCCTCGCCCTCTCCCTCTCTCTTGCCCCCATCCGCTCTCGCCCATCTCCATGGATACAAGGATGCGGCTAGCAAAACCTAGCCGCAGAGCCCTCTCACCTCCTCTACATATGCCTACTTCACATATAACTTTGAGATATTGAGAAGTTAATGGATAATATAAGAGATTAAATGAATGGTCCATCTTCATTATGTTATGGTATTGGAATAAATATAAAAAATTATTTTAAAAATAATATATTTATCAGGGGTGATAAAAGTAAGGGAGTTATATTTGATTATAAAGATAAGGGGATGTAGAATTTGTTTGGAAATTAGTCATAACCATCAACAATGAAGTAGAGTTTATTATAATTTTTCAAGGTTTATGTATGTTCAAAGAAGAGGGTACTCGACACTAAGCCATTATTGTATATCCATTCATAGTTAAGAGTCGTTCCTCTACCATGCTAGGAGTAAAGAGGAGGAGGCACAAAAGGGAGAGCCTAACTTAATTTCCATTGTGTTGACTTTAAATACCAATGCCAATTGTCCAATAGCATGAGATGCATGTCACATCCTAAGTTTGTAACCATTGTTACAAGGGAGATATGTCATGGAGGGGACCCCCCTATTTTTTTACATCATTCCGCAATTCAACAAGGTTCCAATGTTTGCCATAACATCTGCATGGCTATTTTGGGCTCGAAGCACTTGATAAATCTCAATAGAATTGAAAGAAGTCGCTACAACTTGAATTCTTCAAATCAATTTGAAAATAATAGAATCTTGCAAGACAGAGGAACTTTGCATTTGGTGAATTGTGATAAAAGGTTCCCCGATTACAATAAGATTATTAATCTACATTGTCTTAAAGATAAACAAATCTTAGAACAAGACCAAAGCTTTAGCTTGATTATTAGAAGATATCTCTAACCCTAAATATAGTTAAATTCACAATTTTCCTTGAGATTAAAAATAATACCCCACACCTATCACCCTAATTACACCTATCACCCTAATTATGATACTAAATTTATAGTACTTAGCATATAAATCAGATTATATATATATATATATATATATATTTCATCACATATTATTTTAAGTAAAGATGTATCTTTATGTGAGAATGTAAGTGTATATATATATATATGGGGTACAACCTCATCCTTAATATGGATATAGGATGAGGTCACGTAAGATTAAGATGTATATATATACCAAGCTACCTACTAAATTTTTCAAAGTTCAATTGTCACAATGGCAGTATAATATCTAATTCCGAGAATCTCACAAAGTTAGATCTTTTGGAGCTTAGATGGACTCCATACATTTTCACTTGTATTAGCATTCACATGTTGTGTACCCCGCCAAATATTAGGGGGCCACGATGAGAATATATTCACGTGTTGTGTATACATCCTCCACGCAATCTTAGGGGCCATGATGAGAACATAAGTGGGGGACACAAAAAGTAGGTTTAGTAATAGTTATACTTTGAAATGTTTTTTTTTGGTAAAGGATCCTTATGTATTTATTAAATGATAAGTGTAAAAATGAAAAATTAGTCACGAGGGATAGCTCGATTGGCGAGAACGTGCGCACACTTTTTTAGGTTGGGGAGAGGTCACGAGTTCAAGCCTGGCTACGAGTCCCTCGGGCTGCTGCTTTCCACTCTCATATCATCCACTATGTGGGGAAGTATCGGGGTGGGTTCCCAGCGGGTTAATTTCCATTGAAAAAAAAAAAAGTGTAAAAATGAAAAGATTCGTTGTATACATATAAAAAGGTGTAATGCTTTGTAGATTTTTTACTTACAAGACATTTTACAATAATGATTTTAAGTTAAAAATATTTATAAATAAATTTAATAGTGATAATGTTATTAAAAAAGTTTTGAGGAGTTTAATTGGTTAAATTGTCTATTTAAGGTATATTGCTAATGACAAATTTGAATTTGGTCAAGTATCTTGGAGTTATTAGTTGTTGGTGGTTGATTTGTTTTCCATCTAATTTATTTGAGGAAGAGTGGGGGATCTTATGAGGTTTTTCTTATAAAAAAGAGACTTAAGGATTAGTTCAATGATTGAATACCCAAAGTGGTTGGATTTATTGGTGAGGAGTAAGGAGTTTTTCACCAATGCGTAAAGTTGAATTTTTGTGAGGGATTTTCCTATGGTCATGGGGTCACCTTGAGGTAGTAATCAAATATGTGGTTGCACCTAGAGAGTTTATAGTAATGATCTTGTGACCCATGCACACATAAGTGGGAGGCAGGTGTGATGGGGGTAATTTATAAACCCGATGGACATATGGTCTTAGATTTCACATAGAGAGGGGGGATAGCCATTAACAATGAAGCTAAAACATTTGTAACATTATAAGGGTTCATTGAGCCAAAAAATAAAGGGATTTGAAGAGTAGTAATGATTAGTGATTCAACGATGATCACCCATGCCCTCTAATTTAGAAATTCTCTAGCAAATGCAAAGCACAATAAAATCATCCAAAGAGTAGCTATGGGACTCAACATTTCATTTATATCCTTATGTCAAATTATAAGGGAGCTTAATATCAAAGTTGATCCAAACACCAATTGTAAGATTAAAATAAGGAAACCATTCTTTAATTAAAAGACAAAGGGAGTGAAGTCACATGCACATGCCCCCCACAAATGAGGTTACTTGACATCAACATGGGAGATCCCACTTGTCACACCTCTCATGTCACAAATGGAAGAGGTAAGTTAATTGGCCTCATCATCCAACCCCATCAAATATGATAGTAGCTCCATCTCTTACATTGAAGAATGATTCCTCCTTGATCATAACTCCTCATGTGGGATTAACGAGTATGTGTATGCATTATTCAATACGATGTTGCATATTATGAGATAAATGTCACTATTGTGTTTACCCTATTAGCCATTGATATTGGGGAACAAGTACACGATGGATTTGTTTTTTAAGCCCATAATGAGTGTCTAATTTATTTTATTTTCAATATATTTAATATTTCAATGGATAATATTGTTAGTAGGACAATGTTTTGAGTAATTTACCTACAAACTCTTAAGTGTAAGGCACTGAGTTCATAATAATATTCTTTTTAAAAAAATATGCATTTCTTTATAGATTTTTAGAATTTTACGAATGCACTTTTTTAATATGAAATCTTATTGTTATTATGAAAAAACAAGATGATATTATAAAGAAGAAAAATCTTTATCATTAACTCAAAAGTTTTCAATGTTATCATGTATTTAAATATTTTATATATAATTATTATTTTTTGAAAAAAATTATAATTTTATTTATCTGTAGAGAATCAAATTACATTTTGTAGGTGTTGAAAGTACATGTTCAGAAATTGGGAAAACTAATAAAAGTGTTAGTAGTCAGAAATGACCCAAAGTGAAATACCATAATGGAAGTGTCAAATAAAGAGCTAGGTATAAGCCCAAAAGTAGGTAGTAAAAGCCAAGAGGCCTCAAGAAAGTACAACCAATAACACGACAGAAACAAAGAATGAAGAGAACCTAGACGGACTAGGCTAGAGCGGCAAATAACCCCATCGAGAAATGGATCCAAAGGGTCCACAAGAGAGACTGCAGCCTCATAGCAGGAAAAAACAAAGTCGCACGCCCAAGACAGACCTCAAAGGTTAACCCCACCAGACAAGATCAACACTGCACACCTGAGAGATGGACCTCAAAGCTCTAAAACAAACCCCACCATAAAGAAGTAGAAAACCCAAGCAACCACTCCGCATCACAAACCAGAAGGGGACGCAAGGGATCCCGGACACCAAGACCACCGAGAAAGCCCTGACATTGCATCAAGCCCTAAACAAACCAAGAAGGATGGATTCGTGGGGGCCAAACCCTCAAAAATATTCAAGTAACGCCTCCACGCCCATTAGAGGTTGAAGAACAGGTCTAAAGCAGGGCCACAAAAACCCAGATCTGGAGCATAAGGCCATATCGACAGTACCATCGATCTGATCCGCACCCAAGAGAGCGTGCTCGCCAAAACGTAGACTAGGAAAGTCCAGATCTGCATAAGAAAGTGTGTGGCCTCCACCAAAGAGGATACCACTCAGCAATCTCGCGTGGAGGGGGACATGGCCGCAAGGGAATGACCGCAAACCTGATCCATGCAATTTTAGGCACCCCGAGAGTAGACGACGCAACAGATAAAACGACCAAAGGGATGGAGGCTTCAGTCGTGAGGGATAACGATGAGGAGACTGCGCTCATAGAGTAAAACTCCAAAAACCTGAGAAGAAAGAATCTGTGCAAAGACATCGCAAGGAGATAGGCAAAAGAGTTGAGGGTCTACAGCCAAGAAAACCCTAGCTGCAGACCCCCTCGACATATTCTATGTTTGTGTAGTTCTAGCGTGTGTATATATATATAATGTCACTTTACATATAACTATTAATAAATAGTCAAATATTTTATTTATAATTTAAATAATTAACAATTAACTATTTTTTAAATAAATAATTTTAAATTTTTAAATTTTATAAATCAAATTAATCTAATATCATCAATTTTCATATTAAAATTGTTTATTTCATAATAATAAAGTAATAAATTAAAATTTTATTTACATGATTTCGAATTAATAGAATATCATCATTTTCATATTAGAATTGCTTATTGTACTGCCTCCCAGGCAGTATACATAGTGATGAGTTCACTTTGACTACTCTATTAATTTGGGTTGACTTTAAAAAATTTGTAAAAAACTTAATGTGTAACATAACAAACTCAAAATTTTATTTTTTAATATGTAAAAAACACTGAATTTTCTTACATTTCATTGGCTGATAACTTTATAGTGTTATTGCAGCCTTCACGTATTTCGAGATTAGAATTAACTCAATGACATGACAGACTGGATAAGGGTAAGTTGAATTTATATTTTATATTTATATTTAATAGTTTTATATTTATATTTAATAATTTATGGTTGTCCGCGCATGCCTATGTTACAATCGTATCGGTATCCGAACAACAACTATCTTTCAACCCCACCCAGAAAATATTTCTTTTCCACAGCCGGCTGGATAATTGGGATTCACATTATCGTCACGCTCAGGTGTTTAATGTCGTTCATTAATACAAACAGATCGGTTCTCTTGGGTGGATATCGGCACTATCTGTCTCTGAATCTTTACGCGTTGGGTAATATAATAGAATCTATTTGCATTATTCTATTAATGTTATACGCTTTCGATATGACGGTTGCCCAAATGATTGTAAGATCTGTTTTCTTTATTAGGTTCCAAGGGCAGGCTGAGCAGAGGCAGAAGCAAGTTTTCATGGCAGACTGAGGAGGCAGTACGCACAGCCTCGCTGCCTTGTTTCATACTAAAGGTAAATGGTTATTGTTTATTTCATACTAATAAGGTAAATGGTTGATGTACAAGAAATTAGATTTTATTTACAAAATTTTGATATAAATGTTTTCATCATGCCATTGCTAATACATATAGTAAATATCATTTTGATCAGATTTTTGGAAACAATGGTATATTTAAGTCTAAATGTCATTTTGATAAGATTTTTGGAAACATGGGTATATTTAAGTCTATGATGTATATCATTGGTGATTTGCATATTGATATGGTGAGTTTATGTATAGTTGAATTATTAGGTTTTAATTATTTATTTCATTTTTCAATTTTATAGAGAAATAATATTATAATAAAATTTACAATTTTTAAAGTTTATTTCATTTGATAATTATATAAATGATATAATTTAAGAAAAGTTTTATATTAATTAAACATTAGAAATTTACAATTTTTAAAATTTGTTTAATTTAATAATTATATAAATGATTTAATTTGAAGAAAAGTTTTATGATAATAATAATTTAATTTTTAAAGTTACATATTAGTTAAATATTAAATTGATGTAAAAGATTTTTTGATTTATAGAATAAAAAAACTTTTTCACATAACCATTTGACTATTAAAATTTATAGAAGTGTATATATTCTTTCAAATTTAAATCTATATTTTTCCTAAAAAAAAAACATATATTTTTAAATATTAAATCAATATAATATTTAATTATATAAATAAAATAATCTATAAAAATAAGCATTTATTAAAAAAATTTAAACTTTAATTAGAATCTAAAATGATTACAATAATTATAATTTAACATCAATCCTATTTAAATAATAATAATAATAAATTATCATATATATAATTAAAAATGTATTATTAAAAAAGTGATGATGGGCATGTCTTTTTCATTTGGGCACATAGAAGTTGACCATTTAAACTTTAATTGTTAGTTCATCTCACTTAAACCTTCCTTTTCTTCAATCAAGTGGCATATTTTATTAGAGGGTCATAAATTAGTGATGTCTTCAACTGCTCTACCTTTTCTTTCACATATAGAAAAATCACTAGAATTTAACTATTCATTCATCTTTCCCATTCCTCGGGAGGGAGGTGATTTGTATAGCGGTGGTATATTTTATTAGATTGCCTTTTCTCGAAAGTACATATAGTGAATTATTGGATTTTAATTGTTATTTTCTCTTCTCTCAATTCCTTAGTTGGGAGGTGATTTGGAAAGTGACAAAAAAATGTATCTAAGTCAATTTTAATGATCGAAAATCCAAACACATCATTAATTTTATTTTGACAAGATTTTGGAAATAAGTCATAGTTTTGTGGTATATTTTAATAGAGATATTTGGAATATGTTATTTTACAGTTTTTTTAGTATCAGTATTTTTTATTAGATAAATAAGGGAATCAAATTAAATATTCTTTAAAATATCATTTTTATATTTGAAAAAGGTGGAAATGAAAGTACTAAGATCATTATAGTTTTTGTAAGTTTAATGAATACTTAAATTATAAAACTAGGTTAAGTTATGTCTTAAACTATCGTGGTTAAGAAAAAATAAAAGGAAATGGTGTTCATCCTCAAACTAATTAGTACCACAAATTTTATAAATTCATTCATCTCAAGGTGCTTTTAACTTAGTCCAACAACCTGTTTTATTATCTAGGTCATGTACATTGTTCTTAGTATTCACAATATTCATTTTGTTATTTAAGCTCATAATGTTGGAAAATAGTGTTGATCAACCAAGTGTATTAATAAAATATTTGTAGTACTTCAACTTCCTTTTATTAATAATTTTATTGTCACTCCAATTATTATATTCAAACTTCTTAAAGATGTAAGATTTAATATTTCCAATATAATTATCTTCTTTTATGACATATATACACATATCTGGAACATTTCCTAATGTTAGGGTTATACAAAAACAAGTGCCTCATGCCGACGAAGTCCATTCCTTCAATCTAAAGGTAAGCAAGTTGAGACCTTGCACAAAAAATTGTTTTTATTGCCAACTATGCTCAAGAGTGGAGAGGACAAGTATGATGACAATAAAGCATAGGGATAGAAATGTGCTTCTTCAGACAAATATAGTTTTGTATTTTGCATGGTCAACATCTTGTATTGATGTTACTAGTACTAGCGATGGGCAACAAAATGATAGTAACAAAAAATTTACATTGAAAAGAAATGAAGATAGAGTAAGATAAAAACATAATCTAAGTTACATTAAAACATCACAATTGTAGCATGCCCATTCAACCTAATGCAAGCAATGCATTTATCATTTGATAGAAGAAACAAGCATTAAAGTAAAAGAAGAACAATTGTTGATAGTAGTTATAGATTGACATTTCAAACGTGAATTGAAAACGATAATTGCAAAGTATTTTCTTCTAAAGATAAATCATTCTAGAAGAACCATTATAGGAGAAATACATTGTAGTGCCCCATTTTATCTTACCACTTTTACAAAACCAACTTATTCTTTGAGTGCATTTGCTCACAAACGACCCAATTAATAAACGTTATAATGACATTCATATTTTATTTTGTTAGATTGTTTAAATTATAATGTGGAAATGGTTGGATTAATTGCATGAGATGTTGATGAATAATTTACACGAGATTGATTATAATTGTTCCAGATGATAATAACAATTTTCTTTAGTGGACAAAAATATTAATGATACGTTGATGTGAGTATCATCAACAAGGTTGTGGAACTCTAGAATGAGTTAGGGATTAGTTCTTAATTGATGATTTTGGTTTATGTAATTGAATTGACTTATGACCATGTTGACAATAAAATTCTCAGTGGATGAAGGCACATGGATCATGTTTTTTGATTTGACTCGCATAGGAGTAATGGGGTTGTATAGAGCTAGACCAATACTATGGGGAGAGGTGGAACAACGTCCCCGATTCCACCTACTAGCACTCCCACTGTCGTCGTAGTTGAAAAGAGTGGGGAAATTTTGCTCAAGTGGTTGCACGATGTCGTGAGGGTAGGTTGCGGACTCAGTCACTCATGAGGATAAACTGAGGGGAGCACAATAAGGTGAAGGCTTTGTTCATCAACGTCTAATAGTCTCACAAATAGAGGCAATAACCAGAGCTAACAATGTATCTACAGTTGTGCCACTCTTCCCAATGCTCATGGTCAAATGCTTAAAGGGAACAATGCATGGCACCCTTGGAGTATGTAGGTACATCCTGAAGGGCATCACGTGCATGGCACCCTTATAATTCTTATAAATTTCGAGACAACCATGTAAAAGTAAAAGTGTCAAATAATCTAAAGACAAGGTACAAGTAAAGGTGCTTGGATATTATCATTTAGTAAAAATGCTAAAATATACTATGCACTTAGAAAAGAGTAAATTAATAAAAGAGACAAAATATGATTACTAAGTAATATTGGGTAAAATGAAAATTAAATTTAAAACATAACTAGGAAATGCATTGATTTACAATGTGCATGTTTTATTTTACCAAATTAATTAATGGGGAAATTCAAATGCATGAGAAATCTAATGAAATGAAAAGTGGAGGAGAAAAATCTAAGGGACAAAAAAAGTTGGGAAACATTTAGGAGAAAAGCTAAGAGTCAATAAAATCTAGGAAACATCTAAAAAAAATCTAAGAGTCAAGAAGTGATAAGAAACATATAGAAGAAAAGCTGGGAATCTTGAATAAAATCTGAGAAACATCCTTGCATAATTTTAGGAAAGTAAGAAAATTGGGTGAGGGAAATAATTCATTTTATTTTATTTTTTAATTGATAATTTCATGGGCACTTGGGACAAGGTTATAAAAGAAAGGTCTTGGGACAAAAGAATGGGCTTCTATTTTTCCCTAATATTGGATGGTTGTCATAACGACCATGGGACATGTGAGCATTATTATTTGTGAGTTGGACCTTGATGCAACCTTGGAGGTGGGAAGAAGAGTACCCACTGGCGTTGGTAGGGAGGTATCCGGTGAGTCATTTTGACGATAGACAAGCCAACAAGGATCGACACAGCTCTGGTGAATTGTCATAGAAGATTCGACCAATGACGTAAATACTTCGACACTTTAACTCATCCAGTTATGGTAATTCTTGTATTGTATATTTATTAACTGACGCATATACTAGAAATCTAAGACTTGTCTTGATTACCTATGTCTTAGTTTCAGTCATATTATGTTCCTATATAATGATTATTATGAAATTGAAATGAATAATAATTCATGGAGAATATACCTTCTGATCTAAAATTTTGAATGAATTTACTTTAAGGCGAGTTACTGATGCATAACAAATATTTTAGATTAATTGAATTAAATTGTGTTATGGTAGGGAATATCTGAACCTTTCTTTTTAATATTTTTGTTAACAATTTTAGATTCAATTCAATTAATATTCATTATGGAATCTGTTAGTGTCCTATAAGTTTCTCAAGGGTCAAAGTCTAAATCGAGTGTTTGACATATATTAAGATGTTGAAGAAAATGGTGTTTGAAAGGGTAATGAAGTGGTCATAGGGCTTATCATCATCTCGAGTGTCAAAATATCAATTAGTGACCTTCATCCATCAATCAAAGCCAAACAATAGAAGAAAATGTCAAAAGGAACCTCGCTCCGCAAGTTCGCTACGCAAGTTCGTTGTGCAAGTTTTGGAAATGATTGTTTTTGCAATCAACTTCAAACTCAATTTCTGACCAAATGAAAAAGAATATTTGAAAAATGAAAGAGGCTTTTATCAAGAAAGAGCCCATTCACAAAAACCTCTCTCATTTTTTTCACAGGTGTCATGGTTTAGAATATTCGAATGGATATTTACAACATGTTTTTCATATTTAAACATTTAATGATTTCTTATTTTAGTCATTATCTTTGGGCTCAGGTCCTGAGACGCTGGAGAGGTTTTGGAAAAAGGAAATAGTTTATTCTCAATAACGAGACCATTCACAAAAAGCTCTCTATGTTTCTTCACAGGTGTCATGGTTTGGAATATTCGAATGGATCGTTACAACCTATTTTTCAAATTTAAACATTTAATGATTTCCTATTTTAGTCATTATATTTGGGCACATATCCCAAGATGCTGGAGAGGAATTTTGAAAAAATGAAAGAGATTTTTCTCAATAACGGGTTCACATACAAAAACCTCTCTCATTTTTGTAACAGATATAATGATTCGATAGATATGATTTTATCTTTGACCCATATTTTACAGAAAATTGATTCCTATTTCCTGGCAGACAGTTCTAAACATGATGCTGTAATTTTGTAACCAGATCCAACTTTGGGAAGTAGTTGAGCAGAAGTGTAGAGGAAATTTGTCTTGAACATTTTGTGATCCTTCTGAAGTTTAATGAAATATTAGTGCATAAGTACAGTGTTATTCATACCAAAGATTCTTGTGATGGTGTTTTTGAAGTATGCCCATTTCTATGTGTATGTAACTCTTATCTTAGTTTTCATTTAAATGTGTGTTCTTCAATGTTTGATTGGAAATTATATGATCATAATTCATCTCTATTTGATGCTATGATTCATAGCAATTAAACATTCCATAAATTTCCTCTAGAGTGGCATTAAGAATTTGTCCTCAGTTAGATGCTCTCAGTGTAATGGGTTGTTGAATTCTCTTTTCTACCACCATGCTGCTACAATCTTATTGAGTGATAAAACATCATCTACCTTGCCTTTGTTTCCTTGATATCTCTACTACCAGTCACTGATAGTTCCCTTTGCAGTGAATTTGAATCCATGCCCAGTGGATTATTTTTCACCTCTGTCATCAACCACATCTTAAAACCTTATTTCCATTTCAGATCTGGTCACTAAGCCTAATGCATAGTGAGAGATCTCTCTCTGGTTTGGAAAGGCCAAATTCCAAGCCTGAAGTTGGTTTGAAGGTTACCTCTGTGATTTTCTTCCTCGGCTCAAACAATTTACAGAGTGATAACATAATGGTATAATCTATAACAATTTGGAAAAATTTTGGTTAAATATTTGTAGATTTATTAAAAGTAAATATGGAATTAAGTATTGAAATGTCAATAACCGGTTAGTATCTTATCCATAGCATTCCCAAATTTGTGTTTTTATTTTTCTAAAAATTGTGTGTGTGTGTGTGTGTGTGTGTGTGTGTTTCCATTGGATGTAGCTTGGGTGGTTGGGAGGAATGATTGTTACCTCCCAACCCAGGTTCAAATCCTTGGAGTGACATGTTGTGCCATTTAATGAATCTATAAGATTCTCTTGTTGTTGAGTCCTCTGTCAACCACATGTAAAATGTGTGTGTGTGTGTGTGTGTGTGTGTTTGTGTGTGACTGAGTTGTAATATTATTATGCAGATTGATTTCACCATTCCTTTTTTTGTGAACAAAATTCTACATGCTCTTGCATGAAGACTTTGTCGAACACTTGAAGTTGATTCAACAATTATTCCATCTTATAATTAATTTCACGATAGCCTAATTATACTACAGTTTCAGAGATAGATTATTTTTCTTATTTTTGTATAATGTACTGGTTAATAGAGGTCTGTAGAAAAATAAATAAATTGTGTGCATCTAATTGGTGATACTTACAAATCGAATACACTCCTTCTCACATCTGATATTTCTGATAGGGATTTTACCTTTGTTGGTTCACTTTCTATAGTTGATATGTGCATTTGTTCTCAAGAAGGGTTCCCTTCGATTGTGAGTTCATTTAGTGATAGATCGCATGGATTAACCCTCCATTATCTGATCTCGGTATAATGTAACCAGAAACAACCACTTTATAAAAGTGGTTGATATACATTGATCGGTGTCATTTTCCACCTTTCCAAACTAATGGTGTTGATTAGTGTATATCAACCACTTTTATTAAATAATTGTTGCTAGTTGACTACTGACATGCCTTGGGACGACCATTAATTTATTACGTTAATGTAATAGACAATAATAATGTATAAATGTAATGTATAAATTAAAGTATTAATTTACATTAGTGTATAATGCAACGAATTAATTGATTGATACATTAATAATATAATGTATTAATTAATCAATACATTAACACATTATTAATTAATACATTGTTAAAGTATTAATATACAAATAAAGCAATGCATTAAATACATCAATAAATTCATTAAATGTATTAACACATTAAATATGTATTAAATGCATTAATAAATACATTACTAAAGTATTAATACATTAATAAAGTAGCAATACATTGACCTTAATGTATTTAACAATGCATTATTACATTACTGCAATGTATAAATTAAAGTACTAATACATTAATGTATAATGTAACATATTAAACTATTAATACATTAATAATGTAAATGTATTAATTAATTTATATATTAATAATTATTAATTAATAGATTGCTAAAGTATCAATACACTAGTAAAGTGATACATTAATAATACATTAATAAATGAGTAATACATTGAACTTAATGTATTCATGCATTTCCCCCGGATGGGGTGTTATTGGATACCACCTGGCGCGCAACAAGAGAGGGCACATGCCAACGGGGCACGGAGCCATGTGACGGGCTCGTGCCGCCGTTCGCCACCCCTCCGCAGCATTAATATGCTCTTATGGCGATGGGAAAGAACGTAAATGCCCACACTCGGCCTCTGCTTTGTATTATGGCGCTGCTACTTGCTTCGGTTCATTGTCTCTATGGCTGGTTCGTTCGGCTCTCCCCTCTGCAGCCATGGCCATCCTTTGATTGCGCTTTCTGGTCCTCGGTGGCTCCTCTCATCCCTCTACCTGGCGACCACAGCTGTGTGCATCCCATGCCTAAACACAAAGAACATTTGAGAGGGAGGCCACGACGGGGCTCTCCCTGGAAGCCGCGTCGGCCCTCTTTCTCTCTGCCTGCCTTGCCTCCCACTGATTCTACCATTCACCCCCAGGCCGAGACCCTTGACCCCACTTCTCTCAACCCGCCGACGATGAACTTCAATTTCCTGGAACTTGTTCCTCGGCCACCCAGCTCGTCTCGACGTCTCCTCCTCGCTCCACTGGTGACTGAACCAGTCCATTCTCCAAGCCCGGTTTTTTTAAGAGATATAGGGGTCGACCAACCTTCTCCTGCGCGGAATCCTGGGTACTCTGGCGCCCCCACCTCCGATTCCACTAAAGACGACCAGCTAAAAGACAAGTTGGCCATTCTCTACGGCCTTGTCTTCGAACTCCACCAGGGGGTAGAGGATTTGCATTTTAGGCTGCAACTCACCAACGAAAAGGTGGTGCAATTTCTTCAGCTCCTCTCCTCTATGTATGAGACTGTGCTATCACCCCCAGAACCTGCAGCAGATGCAACCGAAGGAAAAGACCAGGTGAGTGCAAGGACAACTAGGGATACCTCAATGCAGGATGTTGCTACGACAAACGCGGATGGGGCAAAGCAGGGTGCAGCAGGGTCGGCTCCAGAACGAAGTGGGAATGCGACCAAGGAAATGGAGGACAAAGCGAGGAATGGCCCGGGTGTTGCGACCACGGAGCAGTTCGAGGTGCAGTGGGGAGACGAAACGACATGTGTCGAGGAGGAACCGTGGCCAGGGGATCTCAGCGCCACCTGGTCGGGTTACGCGTCCGGTGTCTAGTCTGATGATGTGTCAGGTTCTCTCTTTTATGGTTCTCTATGCTGTCGCAGACATTATTTCTTTTTAGTTTACAGTTATGCATATGTTGACTAGGCTGTTGACTGGTCTGGTTTCCCCTCTGTTGGGGCAGCCCAGTCATCACAACAGGACAATCTATGTATTTGGAACTTCCTTTTTGCCTCTAGCAGGAACTTAATATATTAAACCTCTTACTTAAAAAGAAAAATGTATTCATGTATTTAGTAAAACATTATTAAAATATAAATATATTAACAATACATTATTATATTACTGTAAAGTATAAATTAAAGTATTAATACCTTAATAATGTAATGTATTAATTAATACATTATTACATTATTAAGTAATACATTGTTAAAGTATTAGTACACTAATAAAGTAATACATTATTAAAGTTTTAATACATTTATTGAAAATGATCATGGTGAACTATGGTTGACCATGATCATGGTTTATTATGGTCATGACTATGAATGACATTAATACATTAATGTATACTGTAATGTATTAATTTAATTAATTAATACATTTTAATGCATTTTTAATAAATACATTACTAAAGTATTAATACACTAATAAAACAATACATTAATAAGTAGTCATATATCACTAAAGTATTAGTACATTATTACAATATTATAATGTATAAATTAAAATCCGAATTTAAATTAATGTATAATGTAAAGTATTAATTAATTCATACTTTAATAATGTAATGTATTAATTAATTAATACATTTATACAATATTAATTAATACATTGCTAAAATATTAATACACTAATAAAGTAATACATTAATAATACATTATTAATGTAATAAAACAAATAAATACATTTAATACATTAAATGCATAAATAAATACTACTAAAATATTAATACATTAAAACATTAATAAAGTAGTAATACATTGACCTTAATGACGCTAGTAATAAATTATTAAAGTATTAAAGTATTAATATATTAATTTACATTGACCATGTTGACTATGGTTGACCATGACCATGGTTCAATATGGTTGACTAGGGTTTATTATGGTTGACCATGCCCATGGTTGACCTTGGTTGACCATGTGGATCTAATTATGGTGGGCCATGTTAATTATGTTCAACAAAAGTTTACTATGGCATTACTGCATTGCAATGTTGATCATGTATTGTTCATGACATTGCGACAACAGGTTTTGTTTGTCACATTGTGACATAAACTTTTGTTCGTCACATGACATCGTAATTAGGTTATGGTTATCAAATTATGATGAAAGGTTTTTGTTTGTCACATTATGGCATTGGAATAGGTTTGTCACGGTCCAACAGATGGTTATGTTCGTCACATTGCGACATCAGAAAATGTCCGTCTCATTGCAATGTTGACCTATGTTTGTCACATTTCCACGTTGGATTGTGTACATCACATTGCAACAATGGGTTGTGTTCATCCCATTACGACGTTTGGAAAAAAAATTCACAATGTGATGTTAGGATATGTGTGTCATATTGTAACATGAGGATATGTTGTCACATTGCAATGATAGGGCAATGTTTGTCACATTGTGATGTCTATTTATGTTTATCACACTGCGATGTGCATTTATGTTCGTCACATTGTGACAATAGGGTTATGTTCATCAGATTATGACGATAGAGCTATCTTCGTCACATTGTGATTGACGTTTATTTTTGTCACATTGCAACGACAGGGAAATTTTCATCACATTGCGATGACAAGGAAATGTTCATCACATTGCGACGACAAAAAAATGTTCATCACATTGTGACGTATGTTTATATTCATCATATTGCGATGATAGGGCTATGTTCGTTAGATTGCGATGACATGATTATCATCGTCACATTGTGATCGACATATATGTTTGTCACATTGCGATCGACATATATGTTCATCACATTGTGACATCCATATATGTTCGTTACATTGTGACTTTACTATGTTTGGTAGATTGCAATGTTTCTATGTTCGATACATTGCGATGTTTGGAAATGTTGTTACATTGCGACGTCAGGATATGTGTGTCACATACCAACACAAGGACATGTTCGTCACACTACAGCAAGAAGAACAAAGAGAAACATCATTCTTCCACACTATATTGTTAAATGAAAATAGATCTATCTATGATTAATTTAACAACAATAGACATCCATACACTTGAACGCATATACATGAGAGGAATATGACAAGTTATGCATTAATGGAAAGCTAACAAAATGGAAGAACTTACAATATCAAGTTCAAAGTTGCAACAACTTCTCCAAGCTCTCCTATCCAACCCTTTGTATCTCAGACAATAACAAGTATGACACTCTTAATTCTACCCCTCTTGAATGTCTCAAGATTAGAAGTATGATACTCTGAAATTATCCCCTCTAAGCTCTCACATAAGGAATTTAAATAATTTTCCATTTGATAACTAACTCAACAATCCAAGGAGAAGATCACTCATTAGATCCACTAAATTGGGATCTCCAAGAGTTTTAGGGAGAAAATATCTCTCAAGTATTGAAGGGAGAAAATATATCTCAATGATTTTAGGGAGAAAATATCTCTCAAGATCCATCAAATTAGGATATTGGTTTGAGAAAATATCTCAACCATCCATGAGACTCTCAGCTTTTCCTTGATATTAGGTAACTAGATGTGAGGTGGATTCTCACACTAAATTAATTTCCTTTTTTCAATAAAAATGAATAATACCCATGCACATAGTATTTTGACCTTCATATGATAAATTTCTCCCCCAACATGTTTAGGGATCATGAAAAACACTCCCTCACTTAAGTGTGACAAATAGGTGTGTAACATATCCCCCCTAAAGTGTGAGGTCACTAGAAAAGTTGATGGATGAAACAATTTAAAAATATGTGTGCAAAGGGTTCTAGAATAGGAGAGCTCGATGGAAGATGCACTAAAACATAAAGAAATATATACATATCATCCCCAAGGTAGGAATACCCATGCTCAAAATAAACTGGATCAAAACATGGTCGTCAACCAGTACACTGTGAATCCATGAAATTACTACACAGTATATGGCCACGAAAAATACAATGTCGATCCATACCTCCATGACTCAATTAGGTCATAGCCACAAAAGAATACACAATGGTGCTATGATATGGAAAAAACATAGCCATAGACCAATACAAAGTGGATCCATGTGACAACATACATATTAGTTAGATGGCTAGCATGATGACCGTACCAGAATCTACTAGGTACTCAAATAATCTCCATTCTAACTTGGGGAAGGCACATAACAGAGGTGAGCACCTAAGGGGTCCCCAGGATCTTCATCCGGATCCCGAAATGTCACGATTCTAGCCATGTGAATAGATGTCCTAATGTCGAACATGGTAGAAGCCACTTGATTACCAGTCATTGATTCATACTGTTAACAAGTGTGAGATAAATCACCAATCATAACAATGACTCCCAAGTTACCCTAGTACATTCCAACAAATGTGAACAAATGATCTGAAGTTGAACATTCATGGAATCATTCGATTAGAGGCCAATGATGTAAACCTACTTTCGAAGGTGAGGAGACATGTCATTGAGGCATGCAAGTTCCAAGGTACTAATTGGTTTCTAAGTCTAATTCCCAGATAATGTGTTGAATTTGATAAGAACCGACTCTTTGAAGGAGGGTTATGATGTATCCCATCATCAACATTAAAATGACACAGGAAAGTGATGTAAGATGAAGGATCAAATGAGCAGACATTGATACAAGGATGAAGGTTGGTAATACTATAGAGTGGTTGATTTGGGTTCAAAGTTCCCTTGAACATTGGTAGCATTGACTCGACTGAGAGATAGACCAAAGCATAATGAGACGATAACTAGAGAAATCTTTGGGTGAGATGAAGGAGTATAATGACTCGTAGGATTGGTATGACTCAGAGACAAGAAGATTACCCAACTGTAAGACAAGACGCAAACATGTGCCATGTTCAAGGGAGACAACAATTAGCTGCCATAATGCTTTCCAAAACTTGAACCACTTCTCTCAAATTCCCCCCCACCATGAATAACGAGTACGTATTTATTTTTTAACGAGCTTGAGGAGGGTAACAAATGTTCGGTATAGTTCATCTTTGATGATTGCCTCATCACATGTTTAATGAAACTGAAGAAGGAGGGTTTAGTCCCATATGGGCCCTTCACTGTATAATTTTACAAGCCCAGAGAATATAAACTCATGGTATTTTCACATTTAGAGAGTCTGAAAAGATCTTAAAGAAGACTCCAAGATTGTTATTTTTCATAAATTTAGTCCCCCAAGCCCGGAAAAGTGTAAAACAATAGAAGGGAGAAAGTTTCTAATCAAGGTTGACTAGAGTATTCATTTTTCGCAATTAGTCCATCCATTTTGAAAAAGGGTTAAACTTACACCGAATAGATGTCCTTTCAAATCCTTTTAATGAGTGTGAAAGGAAACAAGCTTGACCGACAATATTTTCATGTTTAGAGGGTCTAAAAAGAGCTTAAAGAAGACTGCAAAGAGTTCATTTTTTAACGAGCTTGAAACATAGAATCGAACTGTGCTCGAAGTGTCTGCTTCATTTTTACACGAGCTTAAAAGAGAGAATGAAACTATGCTCGAGGTTGGTTTCATTTTTAAACAATATTGAAATAGAAGATAAAATTGTGCTTGCGGTTGGTTTCATTTTTACATGAGCTTGAAACAAAGGATAAAA